>PVJX010000133.1:0-172285 GCA_004027295.1 Dolichotis patagonum
TGTGTCTCATTGGAATTTGAATATGTGTGATAGTTCAAACAAATTTTTTTCTTTTTTATCAAAAATGAGATATTATAATACTCATTGATCATTTTCTGTTATTCGGTTCAGAAAGCCCTGGAATTCTTTCACTATATGCATGACTTTATACTATTGTGTTATGTTTGATATTATTGTAATTGAAACTATGCTCACCTATAGCAGAGTTAGAGATATGGCGTTAGATACTGTTGATGTCCAGTTGACTTAATGTAAAGTACTGTGTTGCCTATGTTGTCCTCTTCTGATCTGCTCTGTACTACCCCCTTTTGTTTTATTCTCTTTTAAATTAAAAAAAAAAAAGAGTCAGGCCCCGATGCTGGTCTCTGGGAGATTTCTTGCAGGTGAAGGGCAGGGCTACGAGCCCCAAACAGACCTGGCCAACATGCTGGTCTATGGAAAGTTCCCTGTGGATGAGGGGCGGGCCTACCAGTCCCAATCAGTCAGGCCGAGATGCCGGTTTCCACAAATTTTCATCCAAACAGCCAGGCCACTCTGGGGGTCTGGGAGGTTCCTGGTCCCAAAGATTCAGGCTGCCATGCTGGTCTCTGGGAGATTTCCTGTGGGTGAAGGGCCCAGAATAACTTCCTATAATGCTGACTTCTGTGTCCTTAATGAAAATCTGAGGTTGTAATTTTCCAGTATATACATTTTGAACAAAACTAACAGCTAAGCAATTGACATTGCCTTAATTTGTGAAACCAACATATTGACAAAGAAATAAACAGCATTTTGCATCATAACTGAAGGTCTTTGTATACATATTCATGTAGGTCTCTATTAAGATATTAATAAGGAGAATAAATACTGTGTAATTAAAGGCCATGAGGTTCTTCCAAGTAAAGTGAAAACATAAAGTTATTTAAATTAAGTCATAGACAGTAATCTGGTGAAGGTTCTTTTATATTTGGTAAGATAAGTACACTTGAAATATTAAAAACATGTAAATTTACTTTCATAGTATATAATGAGTAATGTTTTGCTGAAGCAAATTGTAAAGGCATTCAACAAAGTAGTAAATGCTAGAGTTATGATATATTCAGAATAGTAGGTAGTGACTTTAGGAGAGTGATTGATAAGAGATCGAGAAACTGTTCTTAAAATATCATCATCACAATATCAGACATTATTTACGAATGTTTCAGCACAAGCTCTTTCTTACTCTTCCTTTCCCCAAGAGAAAGCTCCGCGCCATCAATGAGCTCTTCCATTCTCATCCTCGGAGAAACGTTTTTCAAGTTTGTGTCAACAAACTCTTATAATAGAACTTGAAATCCAATCTATAGACACATTGTTGTCTGCATGCAGATATGGAAAAACTGGACTGTAAAATTTGCATTAAACAAATATTAGAGTCATGGTGCACATTAAAGAAATTATAGGTACAATTTAGATCAAATTATTGTGAATTCATAGTTTGTTGAATGAATGCCAACATTTTCAAAGTCATATATTAGGGAAAATACATTATAATTTGTCCTCATTCAATATATGCAGTATAATATTTTTCTGTCACTTTAAATGTTTAATAGTTTTGGTAGAATATTTTGTTTTGTATGACAACTTTTGGAGATAATAATTGTGTTAATTAAATCCTAATCTATATATGTTTTTCAGTTATGAATATATATTCCTGTTAAATATTTCATATTTGAGTCAAATAGATTTTTAATTTTGGCATTCAATATCCACTGGGAGTATTTTTGATTCAAAAATTGCTAAATACAAACATGTTTAGAATTATGTCTACAATGAAGGCAAAAACTATGAATAAAGGCCTTTTTTGGCACTAATGATTATATTGTTTTTTCAATGTTACATAAATACATCTAAATTCTATTTTTACAATGAAGTGGCAACAAAAATATTAAAAATTCTGACATTCAGAATTTTTGTGGAAGAATATAATATGTGTAAATCAATGATACAGGATTTAACAAAGGATGTCTGCCATACAAAAATTTTGATGACTATTGCTTTAGTGAGACCTTGCCTAAAAAAAACAAACAAACAAAAAAAAAAAACAAGATAAAATGGGCTGGGGTGCATCTCAGTGTGAAGGGTCTGAAGTCTGCCCCCAATATTGCACCATAATACTAATTATATTAATAACAATCATCCTCATCCTAATAAAGACAAATAAATATAAAAATCATTATACGTGAAACTGACTTCTCTCCACTGAGGTTTGGTTGCTGTTGTTGTGCTCTGCTGGATTATCAAGCATCTTAGTTGCATTTTACAGAATTCTGAATTGAAAATCTCCTCATAGTCAGATGCACAATTGATAGATTCCTCCTTTGGACACATATTTTATTTTTAGCAGGATAAATTATTTGTAAAAAATTAACATCAATTATTCACAATTTTAAGCCAAAGATATAAGTGTAAAATATTTTTCCAAGTAATGCTGCACAGTCAGTGTTAACCTGAAACCAAAGACATTAGAGAGAACAAAACTAAAGACTGCCATTCATGTAACTGTAAGTGCAGAAAATCTCCAAAGATGCTAGCAAACTAAAACTATTGTCTTATGAGAAAAATTATACATCCTGACTAATAATGATTTATCTCAGATTCATGATTGCTTTACCAAAAGATATGTTAACATAAAAAGGGACAAAATGCAGGATCATTACAAAAAACATAGAAATCAGAAACACAGAAAACAGAAATCACTGAAGCACAAAAACACAGAAAACACAGATATGTCAAAATCAGATGTATTTACATGATAAAACATTCAATAAACTAGAAATATAGTGAAATGCTCACATGATAAAAGACATCTCCACTCACATTCTAATTAATATTGTCCTTAATAACAGACATTCATGCATGGTCATGCACTGTTAGTAGAAAGGCAAGAAAATAAAGTCACTCTACAAGAAACTCCAGCAGTTTCTTTATTGTACATCTAAAAGAAATGAAAACATGTTTCACAGAAGAGCTCTTACATGAGTATTTTTAGTATTATGGTTCATAACAATCTATAAATTTTTGAAATGTACACTACATTATTGCTAGCATAGTCTCTCTACTACATAATAGCCTAACACTGCTTCTTGTTCCTAATTATAATTTAGTACCTATGAATCAATTTTTTTCTCATCTCTCCCTCTTTCCTTCCTCTCCTCAGATTCTGGTAACCACTGCTCCAATCTCATGTTCTATGACATCAACAATTACAGATTTTAAATAAAAGGTATATCATGTAGTAAGTTGTCTTTTGATTCTGTCTTATTTTACTTAACCTAATGATTTTCCATTATGTTCATGTCTTCAGCATATACAATGTTGATAACTCTAGACTTACATGCCAAGCTGTGTTCTAGGAAGTAGGGAAGTCGGGGTGGGTGAGCCAGACAGACTGCTCTGCTGGAGTTTAATCATTTTGGAGTGCAGATTGCAATTTTCTGTCGCACAGCAGAAGGTCACTTTGCTAGCCTCTAAAGTACAGATGTATAAAGAGAAAGAAGTCACAGTGAGATTAAATTGTAACATACATAATTTTTTAACTTTTAATGCAAGGAAGACAAAATCATGGACCAGATCATCTGACTTAAGCCTACCAAGAAAGCAGAGGAGTTTCTTACCTATATTTTTATACTTTCTTGCAACTGACCACTTCTGCTTTGTTTTGTGTGACAACTAGATTCACTTAAGTGTGCTGGGCACTTGAAAATGTTGATTAGTTAATGAGTGTTCACATCATCATTAAGAATAACTGGAATGTTGATCAATGATATGCAGCAAGGAAAGAACACTGGTCCACCAGTACCATAATTGTACATTCTAGACACCTAGGAAGTTTTAAGCAATATTGACACCTGACTAAAACTGGAAAGTATTCAAACCTGGGGATTTGAACTTTAAATGCTCCCTAAGTGGTACTTGTGTGCTGTCATCCATGAGAATCAATGGTCTGCAGCCAAAACATTTTAAGAGTTCAAACTGAGTGGAATGTTAATGATTTATTTGCCATCAAGCCATATTCTCCTGCTAGAATGAATGAAAGGTCTATCTATTTCCAAAAAGGTAGTTAGGACAAGTGTTGGACAGTTGCATAATTGTAATATGCATGTGCTACATCAAATATAGGAAGGCAGAATTCAAACTTTTTAAAACCATTCTGGGTTCCAGAGCACAGAAATCTTCATTATTAAGATTAAGCTCCATAAACTAGTCCCTGGAGCAGTGGGTATGGAAATGTTGCAATTTCTTTGAACCAGGATATCTATAATAGTACTAGGAAATTTATATTCATAAAAAGTATCTCAAAGACTGCTTACTATAGATGGGAATATTTCTGCTTGGGTGGATCAGTGAATGCAAGCATTGTTAGAGTCACCAGGCTGAAACTTCAGTAGAAAAAATAAATAAAGCTCATTGTTTCAATAAACTAATGATGTAATAAACATCAGTTGAAATATATATGTATGTATATATATGTATATATGCATAGTAGCTACTATATGTCTGACAAGCTATAGGCAATGACTCTATAAAAGACAAATGCCCTCTTCTTCTTCTTACCTGCCTTCTACATAGACTTGCATAGAAGGACTGAATTCATTTAAAAAAATCACAAAAAGTAAATAATATCCTACAGAGTTAAGTGCATCATATTTACAAATAGAATAGTAATACGATATATAATATACAGGAGGAAAATTTCTCACTGAAAATGTAGCATTTCACTGAATGTTGCAAGACGCAAAGAAAATTCTTTTTAACCTAGAAAAGGAACATTTTACTGTTCTTACATTTATTTTGACAATGCAGTTTAATAGTTTTCATAGAAAACACACTGTTTATCTTTCAATAAGTTTGCAATTTAATAAACCTGAATGCATCCTAATAGAATTAAAGGAAGATTCTCTATTAATTATGCCATCTATATGTAAGCAAATCAAAACAGCTCTTATTTTAATATATTTGAAAGATTAAAATTTCTGTTGAATTATTCTACATCAATTTCATTTTATGACTATAGAATTATTTTATTTTTAACTGTAGTAATTCCGTAAAGATATACATATTTCATAATTTCAGCAAATGAACCTTTCAAGTCGTGACATTTTCCTTCTAACAAAAGATACTACAATAAGATGATAAACAATGGTAAATTTTTAATAATTCTTATACATTTCTATGAATATGGTATATCTATTGGCTTATACAGTCTTAATTACATATCATTATTTCAATATTCTTTATATAATTATAAATCCCCTTTCATGCTTTATGTACAATGGAAAACAAATACACAAATGTTAAGATAGAATAACTATTTACATGGATTACTACTTGCAAATTTGTAAGTTATTCACCTTTGCTAAATATTTTTTGTTAAAATATAGGTTATTTTTCATGTGGAAAGGGATTCTCCAGACACCAAATGGAGCTGGGAATATAGTTCAGTGGAACCGTGCCTGCCTGGCAAGTGTGAAACCCTAAGTTCAATTCCTGGTACAAAAAAAAAAAAAAAAAAAAAAAAAAAAAAATATATATATATATATATATATATATATATACATACATATACATAAATACATAAATTAAGGAATGATATACCATACCTACTAAAAAAGAAACTGAAAGTATTAAATGAACAATGTGCATATTATGCAGAATTTTGGATAAAAGTGCATTGAGAATGAATTTAATTAAATTAATTAATTTATTTTCTGAAAAGTATCTCTGAAAGACAACCCAAAAAACTCATATCCTGGGCAATTCCAGAAGAATTAACAAAATAGGCCTTTAGGTACACAAGTAAGAAAAATGCTTGCACTTGTTTTGAATTGGGAGGCTAATATGCATATAACTTTGAAGCAATAATCAAGAAAATATGTTTCTTGATGTAATCAAACATCTAAACAGGTCATTTTAGCTTGATTGTAAAGGAAGGACATGGTCTTTATTTTTATTATTTTATTGCAACTTAATTAGTGGTGTAATGACATGTTTCATGTAGGTGCTCAATCAGTGGAACCATAAATAATGAGATGCGAGCTCAGCTTGGAGTGCATCTTATTGGAAACTTCAATCAAAGTTGGCAGGCTTCTATTAATGTAAAACAATTTTAGGATGGTACTAACAACTCTGACTTCATTTTACCTCATCGACTACACATGAACTGTTCTAAATAGTATCATCCATTCTCTCAGCCATCGCATGTTTTCACTGCTTAAATTAAATGACTCTAATAACTTGTCATGATTTATCTTCCAGAGAATGAGTAAATCTATATATTCTATTATTAATCTCATTACTCTTTTGCATGACTTGACATTATAAATTATCTTAAAAAGAAAAAAAAATGTTTTGCTCATTTTTCTTTAGTATAATGTATTAAAATGTAATTTTCACAGTGAGAGGAAACATACATAAACTTAGCAAAAAATGGTATATTTTATATCCAGCAGTATAAGTTAAAAGTTTTCTTAAAACTATACTTATTTATATGTCATTTCTTAAATTTAACAGGAACTAGCTTAAATATATGTTTAGGTTGAGGGCATAGTATTTTTTGCTCTAATGTTAGTCAACACAGAAGGGGTGAAACAGATTATAGGTATTCAAATTTAATTATAAAGTAGCCTACAGATAAAAAAAATGTTAAAAAAAAGTCTAGAGTGGACATTCAAAACACAAATATATTATGTTCTTAAAATATGATATTTTTAAGGTTTATTTCAGTATATGTTACATAGTTAAAAATCATCATTATAGTTTTGTTTAATGTTATTTTAAGCTTGTTAAGCTGCTATTTGTTGGTTTTCTTACCATTTATAAGACCAAATTTTACCATAGACATCATATATTAGTGACATCCAAAATATTTGTTGAATTATTTTCAAGAAGATCACTATTAACTTTAAGAGAAAGCCTTGAATTGTTGACTTGTGGCCTAAAACCTTTTGAATTTGTGTTCTTTTGGATTGTGTATTCATATTAGTCAATTTTCTGCTTTTCAAATTCATCAGCCTTCATACTGAGATAATCAACTAATCTTTACTCAGTTACAAGTGGGTACCGGCAGGATGCTAGTGTTAAATACAGAATCGGCCAGCAAATATTTTTGTCTTTGATCTTTATTCTACCATCTACCTCCATAAACGTGGCCAATGGTTTACTTTTAATGTATTTCAATCCCTCATATATAGAATGGAAAATAAAAGTACCTAACTTGCATTTTATTCATAGAAGAGTTAAGTAAATAGTATATCAAACACATACAACATTGCATGGCACACAGTAAGCATTATGAAATTGTTCACTGTTTTTACAATGATAATAATAATTGTCATCAATTGTATTTGACTTTCTTCATTAATATTTTCTGACCACACCTAGCAATGGTTTTCCTGCAACAGCTTCTTAGTCTTTGTTTAAAGAATGGATCTATCAGTCAATGTATCACATTTACCTTTTCCACAAATCCCATCATTTGATTTCCATTAACCTGCAGATAAGTATTACTTTTCCCAATGTAGAGGTGACAGTGAAATAGGGAAAGAGCTATGAAGATGTAGCTCCAGGATTTACTCCTAATCCAGTTAACAATTCATTAAACAATAACATAGTGCCTTCAAGCCCTCAAATTCATTATTTTCCCAAAACAGAGAAATGCCAATCAGAATCAAGAGTGTTAAGCAATACAAGATCATGCAGGTACTTGTATTCCCTATGGTTATCATACTTGGTATGTCCAAGAAATAGTTTGTCCAATGAGTTATTCCTAAAGTAACTTTATCAAATTGAAAATTACATTGATAAATAGGTTTTTCTTTGTTTTTTGAAAAGGTTGTATGTATAAAAATACATGCAGAGATTCTGTAGATTTGAAATACTGTAATTTTGTTTTTTGTAATGGGAAGGAGATTATGATTTTCCATTTATGGAATTTTAGCTCTGTCACTAATATACATTGCTTACATTATATCATTGCTCGAATTCTTATATGTTAAAATGTTCTGAAAACTTTACTCACCTTTATTAAGTGGAACATTTAATTTATACTATACACAATTAAAATATAAATAACACTGTTACATCTACACACAGAGAATAAATGCACAGAACTTTAATATCTTAAATGTTTTTTAAATGTCATTTGATGTAAATAAAATATTAAACTTTAGAATAAATATATGTTTTATCTTAAATTAACCCTAGTAGTGGTACATAACTATATTAACTATTAAAAATAAATTCAAAATGTGTTGAGTTAATGATACTATATAAAAGACAATTATAAAGAACGTACTACTAAATTGTTCAAAAATATACTCTGAAATATTCAAATAATTAAGTAAATTATTTCATTATAGTTTTGAATGTTATTCCACTAACAAGAAATATAATCAAGTTGGAATGAGGTAGTAAAAAGGATATAATAATATTAACATGTGAAATATCACAGATGTAAGCATGGGATTCATTTAATTATCACAGCTGTACTAAAAAGGAAAAAATAGTTACTGAGTAAGCTTCATTTAACATGGAAAAGTTAAGTGACGTGACATTGTTTAGGGAAGAAATGGAAATTTTAGAATTGAATCACTTATAGCTCGAAAACCATATGTTGTTTCCTAGTGAGTGTTATGAATGAGAAATATTTACAGAACTTTGTATTTAATTATAAAAAGATAATTCTGTATTTAAGGTAATGTACACAACACTTTAAATGAGGATATTTATTGCTGTATATGACTATTAAAAGCACAAAATCTGTTTAAAAACAGGAACACTCAGGCAGTGACAGAAGCCTCCCTGGCACTGGAGAGACCAAGGCAAGAGGATCATGTGGTGAAGTCTGAACCTGGGCAAGTTAGCTAGACTGTCTTAAAGTAATTGGGGCTGGGGTGAAGCTCAGAAGCACAGCACATGATTAGCATGCTTGAGGTACTGAGTTCAGTACTCAGTAACACCAAAAACTAACGAAAAACAAAACAAAGATAGCCAAGGACTAACTTCATTGTACTGCAAAAATGACTTTACTCATGATGACCAATGTAAAATATTTGAAAATAGTGAATCACAGGATTTGTGAAATGTGTATTTTTTGCCTTCAAAATACAGAGAAAAAATATTTTCTGAATTGCTTTAGATTGATTGAAACGAAATGGAGGCAAAATAAATCGAAGAGTTTTCTTTCCTAAACTGTGCTACAGGATTGATTGAAATTCTCCTGTTAATTTAAAATATAGCCATACCTCGGTAGACTAGGATTCATTGAAACACCATACTTAGCACATTTTGACAATTAAATTAAGACATGTCAGCACTGGGCACCGATGGAGGAGCACTGGGTGAATCTCAGCACTGAGGAGCTACGGGAACTTCAAAAGGAGCAGCCATATATAAATAGCAGCCGAAGAAATTCTCCACGTGAGGAGGAGAGAAGGGAGAATGACTGTACCGCACTGATGAAAGAAATGTGTGGTAAATAGGGTAAGGTTCAAATCATCCTGGAAATGTGTCATCGCCACAAGATGCTAACAAGTGGAAATACGGACCTCTTCAATGAACAATGCCTTATTTCAGAAACCGTTGGAAGCAAGTTTCTCTTGATAGGTTTATAGTGAAATTCACTTAGACTCTTAATAGTGTTCCACAAAACCCAGAGACAGAAAACAGAAGAAATTCTTGAGAAATCTGAAATTTTCTTTAAAAATGCCTTTATCAACCATTAATCTCTTTCCCCCACTTCTGCCTGACCTCGTTCCCATTTTTGCCAGAAACTCTTTTCAGCACAGGCAAAGTAAAATGTTATTTTACTTTTACGTAATCAATTGGTATTTCATCCGTGTAGCTTTAATTTTAAGGTTTGAGTCACAAAATAACCTCATGATTTAATCCTGTATATTGTAAAAACTCTGGGAAACTTTCACAAGGAATTATTAATTTCATTGTTTCTTATGGAAAAGTTTTGTTAAATACACATCAGCTTCACCATCTGTCAGGAGTTTTGAAACATATTAATATCCAGTAGCAAGGTATAAGAATCCAGAAATAATTCTGACAAATGTCTACCTGCCTGTCAAGATATTTCCAGGAATCATTTTTAGGGGTACAGGTTCACATATGCTGGCCCTGCATGAAGAACACCCCGTTTGCCTCACCGCACCCTCACTCACATTGTAATTCAGTCTCATCATTAAAGCTGGGTACATATACCCTAGCTCCTTCTCTCGCTCTTTACCCTATGATGTTACCTAAACACATTTTTCTCTTATTCATCAAAACTTAGTGAAATAAACACATGTAACGTATTTGTAACAAGTAAGATAAAGCTTGCTACTATTAAGCTATTATTAAGCTACTATAAGCTACTATTAAGCTACTATAAAGCACATTATAAATACTTATTATGACTTTAAGAATTATTCTAATTTTTAGCCAAAAGAGTTTAGTTCATATTTCACACATTCTTGATATATTTTACTCTTCAGCAGGAAATTTCTCTTTCCATATGGTTTGCATCAGATGTTGAGTAGTTCTGAATTTCACATTAATACAAAGTAGAATGCTTCCTCACACTTATTTTATAATAAATAGAATTTCTAAGTTTATGATAAATGAAACTCAGTAAAACTATAGAGAACAAAAGCTCTTTAGGTAGGAAAACAAACAATGATACATAAAAGTCATATATCTGCATATGCATGATGAGATAATCCCTTTATTTAAACTAATTTAAAATATGCCTAAGAATCAATTCTTAATGTTTACTTAATAGGACAAAACAAATAAGATTATATCAAACAAAACAGTAGAAATTTACTCACAAATGATAGCAATATATATATATCTATATTTCAATATATATATATATATATATATATATATGGTATCATTAAAGTCATTTTTTAGAGAAAATTTAAGTACTGAAAATAAAGTATTATTTGTCCCAGAATAACTCTACAGTTAAGGGTTTATTTCCAGCTTATTATATATCAACTAGATAGATATAGATACAGAAAAATGTATAAACACTCAAATACACACTTATGCATGAATATTTAAATTTATTTTTCCTAAATTAGGCAAATACAAATCAATGGTTGAAAGTCAAAATATTCAGCATGAAATTAATATCCAAGAATTTTGTGCATTATTTTTGGCAGCTAAAAGCATTATGAAATTATAAGTGCTTATAAAATAAAGACAACTGAACACAGAAATAGAATTAAATTTAAAAAATAAAGTGTTATGGGAACTATAAAGCAATGTGTAAGAACAAAGTTGGGTGGGGAGCTCAGAATTAAAAGAAAATTGTGTTGGTTACATTTTTCTTGTTGTTGAGACAAAATACCTGGTGCACAAAATTAGGGAAGGGAAGGTTTATTTATTGTACAGTTTTTTCTTACAGTTTCAGTCCATATTCAGCTGGCTCCAAGGCAGGGAGGTATGGCTGAGGGGCAGCAATTCATGACAGTCACAAGTGACCAGAGCAAAAGGGCAAAAGAAGAAAGGCACAGCTCCTTCCCTCCCTCTATTGTATTCTGGGTACCTGCCCCTTAGCAGGTCCAACACTCACACCACCAATCCCAGTGCTAGACAATGAACCAATCACAAAGGCTAACCTCAACTGCCTCCACAACTGCATGGGGCTTTGCAGGGACATTTAAACAAACCACAACAAAAATCTTTCCTTACTAATTAGGAATTGCTGCGGCAGACAACTTTAAGATGACCACCTGAATCATGTGTTCCCTGGTCACATTTTAGTGCAATACTCTTTTCTTGAATGTGGGCAGGCTGATTCGTTTTTAATTAATGGAAGGTAAGAAAGATCATGGGTTCTCATCCCTTCTATTATGTTAGATAACCATGTCTGCCTTCAGAATTTTACAGTCTTCTGTCTTGTTGTTTTTAAAGCTCCAACTTTGTGATTTGTAAGTACATAAGGCTATGAGGGAAGCTGGAAACGGTATTTCAAGGAGCTGAGAGTGATTAGAGTATGATATCCCAGGGAACCATCAAAATTTCAGTCTCACAGACCCAAGAAAATTAATTCTGACAGGGAAATTAGGGAATTGGGAGTATAGAATTCTCCAGACAAACTTCCATTTAGGAAGAAAGCTATGTTAGTAAGCTTTCCATTACTATTAAAAAAAAAAATAAGATCAGAGAGTTAGGTCAGTGGCACAAGTACCTGCCTGGCAAGCACGAGGATGGTTTGATCCCCAGTACTAAAAAGTAAAATAAAATAATAAAATAAAATAAAATAAAATAAAATAAAACAAAACAAAACAAAACAAAACATTCAACTCAGGAGAAAACTTTATTTTGGCTCCTGGTCAGTTTGCTCCATTCCTTCAAGACAGTAAATTATGAGGGGACAACAGGACAGAAAAGGCTGCCCTCCTCAGCGCAGCTGGGGTACAAAGAAGAAGGAAGAGACTGCAATCCCTGTCATCCCTTCAGGGTCACACTGGGGAGGAATTAATTCTCCTCCATAGGAGGTCTTGCAAGTTTCAAAACTGCTGTGAACCATTGTGAAAACATGGCTTTAAAAACCATTTTGGGACACTTATGCAAAGCACAGCAGGAGCCTACCTGATAGCCTAGTTGTAGCTTTGTATGGCAAAGCTTTGGGGCACTGCCCAAGCATTTCCGAGACTCCTGCACACATAAATTATGAGATACTAATAGTGTGCTCCGCGAAAATCCAGAAATTTCAGCAGCTTGCTAAATATATGCAAATATTTTAGCATTATGAAAACTGTTATGGCCAGTAATAAAGTGATAGCTTTCTATTAGAATATAAGAAATGCACAGAATTAGTTCCATACAATAAAGAATAGTTCACTTCTAAGACAAAAAATTCTTACTAACATACTACAAAATGGAACATCAACCTTCACATATACAACAATGCAGAAGAAAATTTTACAAAAATAACTTTTCTAACAAATGGATTTGTTTGTGAGAAACATTCAAAGTTTGTTTTAATTATTTCATACAGAGAATTCCAAATACATGTTTGTATAGTTTTTCTTTTATTGTTCGTCATGTTTCTCTTTTGCTCTTTAATATGGTTTTATAAACTCTCTTTTGAACTAATTTATTTTTGTTGTAAAGTATTTTATTTTTGAGAAAATTTTCATAATTAGAAAACATTTGTCTTCAAACAAAACTGAAATGATGAACGTTAAGTGTTTAAATTTATTGGCAGAAAAACACTTAAGAATTTCTTTTATAATACTAGTTTAGCTAGGTAGTATATTCATTTATTAACTTATGTTTGATTTATTCTTGTTTCTTTACTTCATCAAGTATTTCACTGTGTGATTCAGGATTTCACAAGGCAATCAATGGATGGATGGATGGACAGATGGATGAATTGTTGAATGAATAAATGTGAATGTTTGTTCTATTTTCTTATTTTATTTTAAAGAGAATAAAACTAAGCAAAATAAAACAGAATAAAAGCCATTAAAAGCAAACCAGTGTAAGTGACATAGGACTTCAAAACAATATGAAGTCAACAATAGTTACTATAATTCCTCTCATTGTCTTCAAAATAGCTGCAAATACCCTCAGACATAGTAAAAATCAAACAAAACAGAACAGAATAGAATCAATAAAAACAAAACAATGAGTGTAATAAAGGACTTCAAAATAAAACAATAGTAAATTCAAAATGGCTACAATACTATACCTTGCTATTTTTGGACTAGCTGCCCATGCTATCAGCTACAATAAAACTGAACAAAACAAAACAAAACAAAACAAAACAAAACAGAATACAACTCAACCCAACAATACAGTGAAAATTATACAGGACTTCAAAACAAGATAATAGAAAATTAACATTGACTAACATCTTCAAAAGGAAATTCCCCATAGATGCTATATTGTGTATTGTTATCCCTATGAATAAATATTTAGACTACCAGCTTTAGACCTGAAAAGTCAGTGCAACACTAAACACTATGAACATTAAATTGTATTTTGCCTCAATAGCTATCATCACAGCCTGTGTTTCTCTGGGCCAGCTTATGGGTAGGGTGGGGTGAGGGGGAGTGGAATGTTTGGATAAGTTAATAGAAATCTAGAGTGACTAATTAATTGATTTGCAATATATATATGAAATGTCACTCCATATTTTCACCATCTAAAAGTACAGTTTCATTTATAAAGGTTTATTTCATATGCTAACCTATATACAGTATAGATGTAGCATATGTAAACACAAATATCTATCCTAGATTTGCTTGTGTTAAAACATTATGCAGAAGTTTCTTTTATTCATTTCCATTTACCAAAAATTCTGGTTAGAGTATTAATAACAATGAAATCTGTCAACACATTTACATAATGATCATTGTGGATCAGTACTCTGATACATTCTCAGAGAGTCAAATCTGAATAGGTGAACATTTCTCCAAAGTCATATGCGTAAAATTTGTAAAAAATTTTCAAAGTCACAGCAAAAAATGTATATATATATATATGATTTTGATAATATCTGTTATTTAAATATTATACAATTTTGTTAATAGTCTATTAATAATTTTTGGAAAACCAATATTCGGTGTAGTGATCACATAATAATGCTATTTCTATAATTTAAACCACTAAGACAGTAAACTGTGCTTTTAACACACATGGACATACACACCTGGCAACTGTGGTGATGGTACATATGTTAGTCTCATTATCATACTCAGTTCACTCTGTACCTCTGCATCAAAATATTTCATGAACTTTAAATACAAATGCATATTTTTTCAATGTTTTTAAAAGAAGTATATTTATAACATTACCACAAGAGTCTTTTTGAAACTCTTCAAATATAATCACAGAGCAAAATATTTAATTGGTGACCAAGGTGACATTATCCATATTTATCTCAGTCATCATTTAAACTATTCATCATATTTGTTTACTTAGTAACCCTGAAAAAATTTTTCTTTTCAAATATTTAAAATTTTCACATAGAATGAATGTCTTATGGTAGAGAGCATGTGACTCTTTATGTCTATGATTATAAAACATATATTTAAAAATCTAAATATGAAGTTCACTGGTATAACATAGAAGTGTTTATGTTTCATTCTTTTACTATTTAAAATATTATTTAAATTTTTCATTCTTTTACTATTTAAAACATTATTATTTGAAACATTATTTTAAGACTAAGGGCATTATAGTTATATGAAAACCCTATTTTTATATATCTGTGAGATGTCTGAGATAATTTGAAATTTAGAGAAAAGAAATTTATTTCAGAATATAACTGAGGGTATAAATTGTTAAAAGTATTTATTCTGCTAATGTCTCTGAGTACTTTGTCTTTGATCTTGCATTGTAGAAAGTCTAGGTTATAAGACGATGTTCATTTCCATTTGTCCTCGATGAGTGTGCTGTGATGATAACTATTCTATGGATTTACCACGCTAATATTTCATTAACATGATGTGCCAGAAAAGTTGTGAGATAGATTTGTTCCTGACAGCTCATAACTAGAATTTTGGGTGAAGTGTATATTGGGATGCCTGAGAAAATTTTTCTCTCCACTCTTCAAAATGCTCGAAGCTTAATCAATGAAGAAAATCCCTCAAAATATGCATCTGTTAGGTGATCTGAATTGCAGAATGATTACTACTAATCTAAAATGTAATTTTCCTGGATTTAATATTTATCCTAACAATTCAAAGTTTCACAAAAAGTGTGTGTCAAGTTAAGGCAGCATCAAAATCATATTTCTGCTACTTTTTAGACAATTTATTTTAAAAATGTTGAAAGCAGTAAGTGTAATAGTACCAAGACTGTGGGAAAAATACTAAGGTTAAGAATTATTATTTTAAGAAAGTTAAATTCATTTAGGATCAAATCTCTTAAAATATTTGAAAGGCATTTCTTCTTGCTCATTCTTGCTTTATTCATCATTAAATTGAAAATATTCATTGGAGTCAAATTCTGAGAATGATTCTAGCTATACTACACATAATTTTGCATATAGCTGTTCCTTCTTATCCACAATATGTCCCTAGTCTCCCAGAAGATGCATCAAAAAACAAATACTACCAAACTTTATATAGTCTTTTTTAACAGAAACATATTTATGATATATTTAATTTCTAAATGAGGCATAATAATAGATTTAAAACAGTAATAGTAAAGCTGTGAGTGTATGCTGTAATAAAATTGCCACTATTCACACTTAGGGGATATTGTAACTTACACATTAGTTGTTTTGTACACAAACATCTTGAAAGTTGTTCTGAATGTGACAAGTGAGAGCTTATTGCATCCGGAATGGATACACAACATGGATACATTGCACAAGGCTGTCACTCATGTCCCAGCTGTGATGGAGTGGGATTGCATAAGACTTTGTCATACTGGGTATAGTACCACACGATTTACAACTTACGAATATTTTGTTTCTGAAGATTTTCACATAGCGTTTTCAGAGAGTGGTAAACTGTTGGTAACTAAACCACTAAAGGGTAAAACCGTGGATGTAGAGGGAGCTATTTTAATTTATTTGATAAAGGAACCACATACATTTCCAACTCTTAATAGCATCCTCTTGATTTAAAATGAAGATTACTATGTCTTTCATAACAAGAGTTTCAAAATCTGCTAAGTAGCATATTAAAGTATTGAAATATCAAAAATACTCTCATTATATTGTTATAGGAAAATGATTAAGGAATAATATCACATGACTGTTTAATTCCTTAGAAAAATTTATTGAAGGTTGTAGATAAAACATTAAAGAAGGAAGTGACAATTCTAAGCTCCTAATGAGGATTAAATTCCTCATTTATGTCACAATTTATTAATAAATTAAGTTAACACAATGAATGTGTTAGAAAATGCACTATATGTGATACACATCAAGTACAATTAATAGAGTACTAAATAATCTTAATGTAATTATACATGTGAAAAATATAAATTTTATAAAATTAAATTTTGAATTATTTTGAAAGCTGTTTTATAAATTCTTAAATTATTGATGCGATGCTTGTCATCAGAGATATTGGTAAATTTATATGCAAATATAAATGAATTTGAAATAGAAAATTGGTAACTACTAAAATATTCTAAATAAAAGTAAAATTATAGCAAATGTTGGCAAATTCTCTTAAGATATTCTGTACATCATCTCTATATATCCTTTTATATATGGTGCTACAGTAGAATGTAAATGCAAAGAAATACATAAAATGAACTGTTTGATAAGTAATGAAGGTACTATTATACATGTAATCATCTCAGTTAATGAAAAGAAAACTTTTGTTAAATAACATGGCTTCATTATGATCTTTTTTTCCTTTTAAAATTAATCAGTTGAACTGGGCATGGTGGCACATATCTGTAATGCAGCCATCAGGAGGCTAAGGCAGGAGGATTGTTGTAAGTGGAAGACCACCCTTGGCTACAACGCCTGGACTAGAGAGTGAGATTCTATTTCTAAAAGGCAAAAAAAATAAAGTTAATCAATTGTGCAGTTATAATATTGATACTTGATAATTTAATCTCTATAAATATTTGGATTTAAATTTCTGTTTGTCATGCTACTGCATTTATCTCATAATTGGTTTACATTTCAAAAGTTTTAGAGGCACTTAAACACCGTAGAAGTGGAATTTTTTATATGAATAGAGTGCACAGTGCACCAGAATTTTTAGAAAAACTTCAGTGTGAGTATTTTGAAATGCAAGTTTTTTTAAAGAGTTATAGAATAGAATTTATTTATTCAACTCTACAATAATTAGCAAATTGCAATTTTTCTGGTACATCAAACTTCATTGTATCATGTAGTGAATAAGGCAAGCTAGTAAGTTAGCATATGAAATTATACACTTGAGCTACAAATTCATGCAGTGAACCCCCATTAATATTAGTTCAGGAAAACAAATGAAATATAATAAATTGGCATAAACCCCTCTACAATGCTGTACCAGAGAGCTAGATTATTTTTAAAGGAAGCCCAAGAAAGGAAACTTCTTAGTTTAAACAAACTTAATGGTATAATTATGAAATAATCTAACTTACTATTGGCGTATTAAAATAAGCCAGAAGTTGAATACAAATGGAATATAATTTTCCATAGCATAAGGGTATGTCAATAATTTATTCTTGTAAATGTATCATCACACCAAATCAAACACTGTAATTTCTTTAAAAGACAATATCACTGTTATAATTTATTTGAATCTTTTTATAACATAACTACGTTTGGTAAAAACAAAATATTTTAATCATTTCCCTCCAAAAGATGGAACAAATTCATATAAATTACCTATTTTAAGGTGATATTCATTTTATTTATATCTAAACACCTACATCATATTTGGATTACTTAAATTCAAATAAAAATTATCTGCTATGAAAAAAGTCTGTTAAATGGTAAATATGTAGAAATGCAAAAATATTTGTTAATGTATTTATAAATATACTCACAATAAAGTAAGGGAAATACAAATATTGAAGGTTTCTTCTTTACAACCTGCCACTTTTCCACAACTGTGAAGATATTTATGGTCATAGTTTCTCACTCTGAACTAGCTTTTTCTAAGGCTCCCTCTAAATTTTTCTTTTTTCCTTGCATTATTGGGTGAGGTCGGTAATTCCTTACTGATCAAGCCGGTTACTACCAAAAGTACTTATTGGCACCTTGATATGATTATATCAGAAGAATATAAAAATACGCACAGGAGACCCCATGTATTGGAAATGAATTGTTACTTATGCCCAATGTGTTATAGGACCATAATTTCCCACTTGACTTACCTTACCCAGCATAGTAATATTTGTTTTCTGCCTGA
This sequence comes from Dolichotis patagonum, assembly GCA_004027295.1. Classification (NCBI taxonomy): domain Eukaryota; kingdom Metazoa; phylum Chordata; class Mammalia; order Rodentia; family Caviidae; genus Dolichotis; species Dolichotis patagonum. The sequence continues at coordinate 18,846 of PVJX010000133.1, forward strand.
TAATTGGCTAACACTAAAGGTTAACACGTGCTAAGTGCCAAACAAACATTTCACTAGTGTATGAAACAGGGTAATGCTGAGAAAGGCCATGTTATTTCCAAACTTTGATTCTTGACCCTGAGAAATCTGACTTTGGTAGACAGAACAATGTATACTGACACTGATTCTGAACCAGTGTGATCAAAATATACATTAATTTGTTTAATTTTGTAAAAAGTTATAACACTAAAATACATACTGCCTTTAACCACTCTCCAAATATTTCCCCTTCCTTCAAACATACTTATCCCATCATTGTTGCCGTTTTCTGAAACACTTCTTGAAATCTTCTTTAGTGAGAGTCGCTATGATGTGTGAGCAAACATTACCTGAACGCTGCTTCTGAGTTCTCATCGAGTAGAATAGAAGGTACTGAAAACATTATTATACGTCTGCATCCACTTCATTTACTGACTTCAGCAAGGTGGGACTTCTGGTCTTCTTTCAAATTGAAAATGCTCATGAAAGTTAAATATTTTGAATTGATTTGGGATATTGAGGCAACCAAGACAGCACGATTGGAGACATTCAGGAGAGAAGACTTCTAGAACTACTTAAAAATGTCCAAAATAACAGGATACATGTATTATAAGCAAGAGGGGAGTATGTGAAGGAGATTAATGGCAATGTGGACTTAATCTGGATCATCAAGGACTCGGTTAAGGAACATCTAACAGATTAATAAAGCACAGTTCTAGGCATGTCTGTGAGGTGTTTCCAGAGGTAACTGGTGTTTAAGCTCTGGAAAAATGGAATGAAAGCAAAGAAAATGGAAATTGTCCTGTGTTTGAAAGATTTCCACTCTGTATAAGTTGGTAGGTTCTTGCTAAGGCCATTGCTTATAGACAACAGGTTCTAGTTCCTTTCTAAGGACAAATCAGTGACTGAGAAGCATTCAGGTGTTTAGTTTGAGACTTGCACTGTGCCCTTGTCCCTTCTCTTCCAGCTTCTTGGAGCAATTGGACCTTCCTGTACTCCAGGGAGCAGTTTCCTGCCTCTGAACCTTTAATTCTATCTAATAAATTTCTTCACGTAATTTTATAGATAGACAGATATGCTACTGATCCTCTTCATCTAGAGGACACAAACCATTATAAATGTTATACACCACACATGTCACAAGAATGGAAAGCTAATTTGAACCCAGGCAAAATGTTTATTTCAGTGGAAAAAAATAGTGCCCTTCAATGATGGAAGTTTTCCAACATAATTACTGTTCAACTAAGTCTGGCTGATTTCCTAAGGAATTATGTCATATTGTGTGAACAGAGTTGATCATTTTTATAGATATGATTACACTCAGCATTGGCTCCAGGAAGACCCTCCTTGGTGAAGCAAAACTCATTTATAGAGCACAAATTTAATTTCCATTCCTCCAGCACCATCACCTTATCCACAAGATTTATTCACAAGGTCTTATGTGAAATGTCTTTGTCACTTTCCTTCTCCTAAGGCATAATATCTGACACAATTTAAAAGAAGAGAAGTTTGTTCTGGCTTACAGTTTTTAGAGGATTTAGTCCATGGGATGTGGGAAAAGAGCACAAACAAGATGACAAAGGTCTGGGCAGTGGATAGTGTTGACGTCATGACATCTGGGCATCAGAAATAAAAGGTGGGATTTGCTTAAAAAAAGATTTATCCTTCAGGATCACACTCAGAGTTGTCTGCCTCTATTGAGGCTTCATTTCTTAAGAGCTAATGAGCTCATTTGTGGATGAATCCAACAATGAGCAGAGCACCCACAATAATCCCTTCGCCTTGCAAAAGCCTCTCCTTGGAACACATGAGGCTTTTGCAGGATATTCTAAACCATAGTATTCCATAGTATTCCACCCTATCCTCCAAAGTATTTATGTCTTTTCATTATGCAAGATGCATTGAATCCATTCTTAAGAATCACCCAAGTCTGAGAATTGCCAAAGAGCCAAAGTCAAATGTTAGCCCAAATTCAAAGCAAACTTGTAACTGTAAGCTTCTGTAAAAATCAAAATAAATTTTAAAACTTCTGAAGAAATATTGCAGGGTAAATATTCCCACACAAAAGAGAGAAATGCAGGTATATATTTGAATAATATCAAAGAAAGACTGAAACTCAGAAGGGCAAACAAGCCTTATAGCTCTATGTCTAGCACTTGAGACAAGTTGTAATGAGATATGAGTTCTAAATGACTTGGAAGCACTGCAGCTTACAGCCACCATGGCCTCTACATTGCCATGGTTTCTGTCTCTGTGTGTCACTTTTCTAAGCAGACGTTCCGTGCTCCTGGCATCTCCAGCTCCCTATGGTCTCCACTGCACTTCAGCCTGTGCTGTCTCAGATTTACATACCACCCTTACTGGGTAGCTGTATGGGCTTCCAAACCTTCTGAAATCTGGCCAAAAGTCTCCATGACCCCATAACTCTTGCATTCTGCATGTCTATAAAATCAGCACCATGTGGATGATCTTAAAATCTTCATATAATTTAAGATGTAATCCGGACCCCTTGGATAATGACTGTAGATGCTTTTCAGTAACTCGATGACTGAGCAGTGTAAAACAAATCTTGGTGAACCAATTCTCTACCACTTTTCTGGGAAGTGGAGCAGGGACCCTGTTTTCCATTGAGTTTTGCACCACTGAGCCTGGAAGGAGGAGTTCTTGCTGGTTTCTGTTATGCCCTCAAGACATCTTTTGCTACTGACCTGATGCAAAACACTTGGTTTCTTTGCTAATCTTAATCATTTTAACAACCATGTTCTCTAAAGCCCCAACTTTGCTTTCCAGCAAGACTCAAAACTTTTTATATCTTTTTATCTTGTCTCTTGCCTTGATTATCACTAAAAATATGGCTAAATTCATCCAACAGCATGAATGAAAGAGTGTGAAAATTAGACTGCCTTGAAATTTTTGCCACAAAATTAATTATTTCTACAGTTCTTAGTCTTAGTCTTTCTCAATATCTGAAGGAATGGGACAAGCATAGATAACTTTTCTGTCTCAGTGAAGCACATATGGATTTGTGTCCAAATGTCAATGGAATCCTTGTTCCTAACTGAAACTTCTGAGCAAGACCTTTAGTATATGCATTTCTATCAGCATTCTAGTCTTCTGAGCTCTGACAGCGATTGCACATCAACCAGTGCTCACAGTGTTCCAGGATTTCTCTAGCTGATTTCTACAGATTTCTCCAACATCATCCTGAAACCAAGAGCTAAGACTTCGCAAAACATATCGTCATGGCAGTAACCCTATCCTGGTAACAAAGTCTATCTCAGTCATTTTTCTATCACTGAAACACAATACCTAACACCTACAATTTAACAAGGTGAGGTTTAGTTTGTTATGCAGTTTTTCAGGAATTCAGTCCATAATCAGCTGGCTCCAAGACTGAAGCAAGGTCAGAAAGGAAGATGACAGAAGGGCAAAGTAAAAGGCCATGGTGGAGTTGGACTACTTATATGGTGGTATCCAAGAAGCAGAGGCAGAAGGAAGAAGTGGAGTGGAAGACATACCCTTCATGGCCACATCCTCAGTAACTCAAGTCTAAACAGGCCATAACTTCATACTCAATTACCAAACTCCTTAGTGAATGAATCCACTGACAGGTATTGTACCTTCATCACCTCATCGTATTCTCTAAGGCCAGCATCTGAACACATGAGGCTTTTGAAAGACATTCTACATCATAACCATAATAATGGGTGAGGAAAGAAGTCTACTTGCAGTTATTTAATGAATATCTTATATATAGCTCATGACAAAACTGATGAAAATATTTAATATATTCTGAAAATGTTCCCTCCCTCATCTCCTTATCTATTCAACCTTGAAAATGACATGAGAACATAAATTCCACGTGGATTTTTTCAGTTAAAAATTGGCAGTTTGTAGACATGTCATTAATAAAACTCAGTAAAGGTAATATTTTATATATTGCCAGTGTCCATGAGTTTTAAGCCAAAGAAATTAAATGTTCAATCATATTTTAATTCTAGATTTAACTTTGATTTTCAAGTACTTTGGATTTCACTATAGTGTTTAGGCTTTAGATTTTACTTTGCTGAATAGTGGAGTATCAGCAGATAGAGCAATGTTGATTAAGTTTACTGTCTGTGAAACGACAGAATTATTTAAATTCTAGACTCAATCAAGTCTGTGAAAATTGATAGTTTTGTTTAACACATCTAGTAATTTTATTCTGTCTTTTATCATACTTTCATGCATAGAGATTTTCATACTTTTGGATTATCATGAAATTGATTCTCTGAACTAATTATTATCTCTCTTTATTGCTATCGACTGATAATTGGTGAGTTACTTTACCATATTGTATGCATTTACTGTGTTCATATACTGCCTTTATTGTATCTATTCTTCACCTGGGTGATATTATAATTTTAAATGTAGTTTCTAGTGCAAATGTTTTTCATTTGGCAGTGTTTTAAATTCTGTGAAAATGTGAAGATTATCTTTATATCTAAGAAATAAAGAGTTGCAAGAATTTCTAAAGTACAAAGCGTTACTGGGTAAAACTATCTGTATGTGTTGCTATGCCAGATTAACATTCCTAACACCTAAGGTTGAAATGTGTTACAGTTTGTATCTAATTATTTCCAGAATATCTGTGTACTTGTAGGTGTGGTTTTTGGAAGATGAATGAATTATGAGGTTGCTATAGTTGACTTGCTGTTTGGAGGTTAGTTCTGCTCAGAAGATGCAGGTTACTGGGGGAATTTTGTTACTGGAAGGATGTGTCTCCCTCTTTATATGAATACTTTGATTTCTGCATCCTAGTGACCATAACATGATCATCTTTTTGTCTGCTTAAGGCCATACACAATACTTCCCACCTTGCTAAGACTGAAACTTCTGAAACATGAACCAAAATATATATACTCCTGCGTGCAGTGTCAGAAAGTTTGTTTTCAAGATGAGAAAAGTGACTATAACAAATGTTGAAATATGCAGGCATACTAGTCCTGACTTACAGCTGTGGCATTATTTTTTTCTACTTCTATTATTTATTGATGTTTTAAATTTTAAAATACACTTATTTTTCTCCAAGCCCATTTGTAAAAAACTGACAAATATAGTAATAATCAATAAGATACAAGTCTCTGTAAACATTCTCATGTGTATTCCTCAAATTAGCCAAGAAAACAATGTAACAAAGAAAAGATCAATAGTACTTGAAATTTCACTATATTGTTTTTCATATTTAACAGGTTTTGAATCTCAACTTTTAAGAAGTAATTGAGTATCCACATGATTTCAGACCCTGTTTTGAGCAACAGATATCCTTCTGCTTCCAGACATGTCCTAATTGCTACTTCTGTGCTTGCCATATTATATGGCAAAGAAACGTTTGCAGATGGAATTGTTTATCAATTTTCAAGTGGGGAGTTTATCCTCAATTAAATCATATATACATAATCATACATATAAAATTTATCCATATATATATATATATATATATAATTACCTGGGAACTTTAAAAACATAAGGGAAAGTAGAATGAAACAGATTAGAAAAACAAAACTACTGAAGAAGAAGCTGAACAGATCTCAACTATGAAGTGTGAAAAATTTGAACAATAGAGTTGAGTGTTTGTCTTGATTTTCAAGCTGAAGAACTATGTTGAGATGAAGAGTGTGGCAAATTTCAGAAACTGGGAATGACCCTTATTTGAGTACCAGGAAAGGAAAGGGGCCTCAGTCTTACAAACTCAAGAGAGTAAATTAAGTTGATAATCTGAATTATCAGTGAAATATTCAACACAGATCTTCCAGAAAGGGACTCTACCTTTTCCTCAGGGTGGAAATATAGACTCCAGATTATAAGTGACATTTAAGCTATGGGGCTTATTAATATGCTATACCATTTAGTTCCAAAATCTCAACTGGAAACCTAATTCAGTAAGGAATATAATTTGGTGGGAAATGAAGAATCATGAACGTAATTTCCATACAAAGTTGCATTCAAAGAAGCAAAATAGAGTTGAAAACAAAATCAAGAGATTGAATGGTAGGTGACCACTGTAGGTTTTCTTAGACAACCAGGAGTTTTGTGAGGTATAGTCAGGTAAAATGTGTGCTGCAGAAAATTTGAAATGTCTATTGCCGCCTGTTTTTTATTTGTATCAATGTAGCTGTCTCTCCCTTTGAAAGATCTATGCCATTTAGCTGAAATGCCTGTGTGTTCTTGAATATTCCTATGCCATTATTTCAACAGCTGTCCATAAACACAGCTTTGGTTGTGTTTGCAGTACACAGGTCATCCCTCATCACATTAGATTGCAGGAAATGAATGGATTTAGAGGCCCATTTTCTTTTCTTGAGAACAGGTTATTGAATTTCTGGCAAATGCATTTTCTTTTCTTGCTCTGGACACTTTTATTTGAACACAACTTAAGGAGAATTTCTGAATGAAATATGCTACAGTCAGTGATACTAGATTTATTTCATTTTAACATTTTGAGCTCATTGATAAAATTAAATTTCTTGCTAAGACATTCTTACCGCAGTGTTTACCCAAAGAAAGTATATGACCTATTAAGGATTCCTTCTCTGCATCTTTAAATACACGCCTGCACATGGGATTGATAGAGCATTGAAATATGTGTTTGCTGATAGCCTGGATAATACAGTTACAATACCATGAAATTTGCATTTGATCCTATGGAGTACTTGAAAATCTCCTTTGCTAAGTATGCATAGGTCCACTTTCTTGATAATAAAGGAAGAAACTAAGTTCATAATATGAACATAGTAAAATTCTCAAATTTATTTACTTATAATTGTTTCAAGTTTTATTAGAAATATAGATTAAAATAATACTTGTGTATACTTTTCATTTAAAGAAGAGAAGAGCTAGCCAAAATAAGTGTTACATGAACAATATATTTGTACTTCAAAAGGCTGTGTTCATTACACAAATGAAGTCCTTTTTCTTATATATATAAAATGTTCCAATTTTATATACATCTGCATATATATATATATATATATATACACAAAAAATTGTATATACATGTATAACCATTAATTGGGCAGTCCTACAAAGTTTGAATTTCTGAAGAAGGAAATAAATGTTTAGCCAACTGTTCCATAATTTTCAAGACCCCTCTTCAATAGAGGTAATTTTTCATATTATTTAGAAAAGCAGCTCTCATTTTAGTTGAGTCCTCATGAACAAAACCTTTTCCTCATGAACCAAATTTTCAAGTCCTTTCTGTAATTCTTCATTTATTAAGGGCTTTGACTATATTACAGCAGAGACTTATTGTTGCAAGTATTAGGTGTAAAGATTCAAATCAATTTTAATTAAGTTATGTACCTTCTAGGTATTACCTGGTGTTTGATGAAATAAAGTTATTGTTATTACTATTGAGTTTTAAAATTTTCTTTGCAACAATTAATCATACAAATATTTAATTAACTAGTAAATAATTATTTTCCTTTACAATAATTTACATCAATTATTCAAATTTATCCTATATCAAGTCATAGCTATTAAGTGATATTTGTGGTTAAATACACACAGAAGTATATATTATATATATATGTGAGATTTTGTGTAGAATTGAGAAGTCACAACACAATGATCCTGTTTTCTGTAAGTCATACAAAGATCCTAATAATGAAAATGATTGAATTGCACTAGATATGTTAACTTGTTTTTCTCAGGGTAATCGATTTAGATGGTGAATGGTACACTTAAGCTTCTGAACTATAAATAAAAAATATACACAATAAAAATTATAATCTTTGACATATATTTATTATATGAAAAATATTGTACTATGTGCTAGTTTGTTTACAAGTTAACAGTGAGTCAAAAACAGGAGAAACTGATAAACATTAAATAACACTAGTTACTAGCAGAGATATGTGCTAACAGATTGTTTCTTCCAAACATGATTTATCATTATATGCTGCTGTTGACACATTCTCTGCTAACAGGAAGACACAAAATTCTTACTGGTCTTTATAAAATAATTAATTGTTGCTATTAGATTAACTATATTCATTAAAGCATAAAATTATTTATAGGGTATAGAAAAACTCTGAGTTATTGTTTTCTTATCTCCTTATCCTAATTTGAAAACATTATGTGTAACTTGATCACTAGCAGCTAAAACTTTAGGAAGTTGCTTTGAAAATCATTTAACAAACTATAATTTTGAGATCTCCAAATAGTTCTGTTTCAGAGATTTCATTGCTTCTAGTTTTATTTTTGAATAGTAAACAAACATAAACCATGGTATTGTATTACTACACACATCAATTCTTTTACCTCATAGCTATTTCTGATTGATGTTAGGATTTTTTGAAGAGTAATAAAAAGCAATTCTATGATTATTTCTTAATCCATATTTCTTTCTTAGCATCATTGTGGCTGGCAATATCAGATTCACTGGTGTATTGAAAGTGAACCATTTAAAAATGTTTTCAAGTAGAAAATATCTATAAATCTTGATTAAGATGTACTGCTAAGAAATCATTCTGTTCTGCTTTCACCTTCTGAAGTGTATCCAGGACAAACACACAGTGTATCAAAATATACTTCTAAATTTACTCTCTTGGTGCTTAATAGCTTTTTATAAGAATGAAAGTAGTGGTACTTGCTCATGTCCGCAGTGTACTCATAAATGTCTCATCTGCAGAAAGTCACAAACCAATATGTGCGCACTCCCATTGTCCCAGATCATTAAGCCCAGTGAGTCATGCATATCATTGAAACATTTCTAAGGAAAGTGGAAGAGATGGCATTAAACCTTTTTGCCCTTAGGTTATATAATTTAGCTAGTTTTAAATTCTCCTCCTGCAAGGAGAACATCAAGGAGAAATTTTCAGAGGAAAGCATACTGAATTCAGGTTTAAGACAATGTGATCATTATGTTATTTTCCCAGTCAAAGTCAATATCTGTGTCTTTTTATCTGTATATATTAGTTACATTGTTTATAACATTGGTTTATAAACAGTGATATAATTATTTTGATATATATATCATATATATTAATTGGGGAAACACTTGTTCACTTTAAAACAAATAAGTATACAAAATACGTAACTTTGTTTAATTTTTAGATTGTCTTTCAGGCGAGAGTTCTGACATATTTACTCACAGTTCTAAAATACGTGCTCAGTGAATACAATGTGTAAACCACTCCATAAAAAGTGGGCTATCATTAGCCTTGGTGTATGTTTAAATGAAAGACGTAGTTCTTCCCTACACTTTTTGCTTCCAGTCTTCCTATAACAGCATCTCTACTATAAAAATAAAATAGACAGTAACTTGCCAGTGTTTTACAGGTGGAGGAGTTTTCTAAGTGCAAAGTTATTTTTTTATTAACCAGTTCTATAAATTTGGCCAAGCAGATGGCAGAACCCATGTGTTTCTGTTTCTCTATGTTGTTTATTTATTAAAGATAATTGAGTTTAATTGCTCATACCTTGTATTGTCATATGGACTATATTATATATTATTTTTAAGAACTTTTCTGCCTCTAGGAAGGAATTGAGTGGTATTCTGTTTTTATTTTCAGCTAGTGAGCTTAGAGAGAAAGGAAATTCTACTCCAAACATACTTAAATAACAAATTTGCATTTCCTGTGCTTTTAAATCAATTGTTTATGTCTTTCTCTAAGGGAAACCTGAAAAGATGTCATCTATATCACTAAGAAAAAGTGTCATTGATCAATTATTGTCTTCTTGATCCTTTTAAAGAGATTATTCCAAAAATAAGAAATAACCTCTGAGCTCACCTTTTTGCAAACAAAATCAGAGCCTGTTGTCATTTTTCTGACTATAGACAAAAAGGATACATATCATCAAGATTAAGAATTAATTTAAAACTAGAAAAACTTCCTACAATTTACACTAGATAGATTACTTAAAATGGAAAATATTTTTATTTAGGAAGGAATGAGATATAATTTTCAATAATTAACCCTGCCACTCCTAGAAAGAGGTAAGGAATCACAAAGAATCATTAATGACTTGCAGAAAATATTAGAATAGGATGAGATGGAATTGGAATGGGGCAGAAAAGAAAAGAAATGCTGAAAAGAAAAGAAAGTTAAAAAAGAAAAAAAAACAGATAGTTATCTTCAAAAGAGTTTCACAGATTACCAGATATAAACATGCAAAATTAATCTAAACCTATGAATGTTAATTGCTTTGTTACGAGAACTAATAGAATTAGTAGTACAATCACCTTTGCTATCTTAAGTGTATATACACAAATTTATATATATTTTTTGTTTTTCTTTTCTTTTCTCCTTTTTCTATCTTTTGTTTTGTTTGAATTTATTGTGTGTGAAGATAAGGACAATTATTTCAAAGAAAGCAAGAGACATTATGGTAGCCAATGGTGATTTCCCATTGTCTTGTCTTAAAATTCTGTATTGCTTGTATTGCTTTGTTCTTAGATGCTTTGTTCTGTTATGTTTTGTTTTGTTTTGTTTTATTCTCATTTAAAAAGAAATGATAAAAGAAAGGAAAGGAGCTAATAGTTACAGACATTGAAATGCAATGTGAATAAAATTTTTATTTCATTATCAAAAACTTATAGTATAGGTTCAAAAAGAATGATTGTGGTTCCAAGAAAGAAAGTTTTTGTAAATCACTGAAACAAGAAATGAAAACAATGTTTTTACAAATACTTACTGTCCTATACATAATGAGGAAAATACTGTGAAATTATTTTACATGTTTTTCATGATATTATAAAGCCTTGATGCTCTAATATTAAAATTTAGCTTAATATGCATTAGAGTATGTAGATAATTTATTATTAAAAATTAAAAATCATTGAATCTTAAAATTTTGCCTTTTCCCTTTTCCAAATTGTTATTCCTTTAAAACATTGTCCCATATGAAGGATACCATAATAGTTTCTTTTTCAACACACCTTCAGCTGCTCTTTCTTTTTTTGACAAAGATCTAAAAGAGCTTAAATACACTGATGGTATCCTGCCAGGAAGCAGCTGCAGGTAGAAAAGTAGAGAGAATCAAAAATAAACAAAGTTTGGACCCACTGAGAGTTGCTCCAAGTTAGGTAATAGAGACAGCAGGTTTGTAGGCTGGCTTTATCTTCAGGGAAAGAATGTTGGACAGTTTCCTGTTGATTGATTCTCTAAATCTTTCCCTTTCATGTTCAATCTTTCCACAGTTTCTGCTACTGTTTCTACAGCTCTTTCACATAGGTAGTTTGATTCCCAACAGCTCAAATATTAGTTTCTTCCCAGACAAAAAAGTTATGAAAATATTAAAACAAACGAAATGGAATTTTTACATCATCCATTCATCTGGCAAGTTTATTATTGCCTTTGAACATTGCTTGACTGAGTTCCATTGTAGTTATCTTGTACTAGTAGACAATGAAAAAAAAGCAACATTTCATATTTTTTACAATAAAAAAGATATATGTGGAATTTTTATGTGAGTTCTCAAGTTTATGCCAAAGGGAAAAGCCAGTGTGAGGAATTCATGACAGTCTAGCTTTACTTTCTTAGGCTGATTCTTTTTCCACCTTCCACGGCACACAAGTAAAGAATACGGAATTTTAAACGGGAATAGTCATTTGCCTGAGCCCTACAAGATGGTTTCTGTCACTTACATTTATGTAATATGTGTTCTTTCAAACTCTCTGGAAAGTTTCTTCTCTACAATTTGAGAGTTCTTACTACCTTAATAAAAGTGTGGCACTTACACGCATATGGCTATAATCTGACAAACAATAACATCAGTTGTCTTCATTCTTTTCAGCACTCTTTTTCAGTGTGGTTGTGGCATCCTTAGAGAGAAGAACTGTTTTAATGTCATATCTCAGGCATTTAGGGAAAAACATCTAACAAAGTACTTATATTTCTGTTATCTGGACCATAGCCTCGCCCAGTAAGTTACCAGTGAGGGAATTTGGTTCAATACGAGCGTTTCACTGACCTTATATGTACAGATCTGCTTCTCCTGTTTATCCAAGAAACCTAAGTCAGTGACCAGAGACTCAGATAAGTGTATCTTACTGATAACCTTTTATTCATTTCATCTGTAAAACATACTCAAATACAGTTTTAGCACATTATATTTAAATTCTCTAAAGCACACTTTTTAGCTGTCAGGCAATTTTAGCATTTCTATGGTAATCTTATAAAGTGCCAACTCACGTCAATGAACTCATGTCATGGTCACCCTTAACGCCAACTTTATAACAAAGCAAAGAGTTCTGTAAGAAAGAGAAGGAAAGGCTGGGCCCTTGTGAACTGGGAGCATTCCTCCTATTCAAGCTGTTCCTCATTTTCTACCCAAGCCAATGACTCTCAGGGACAAAACACTGTGGTGACACGAATCAGCCTGTATTCTTGCAGATCAGGTGCTTTTGATGATGGTCACCAGGTTAAAATATTTTGATGGGGCTGAAAGTAGTAAGTCAAAATACAAGACTCCATGAATCTCGTGTATGACAGAAGGATGTTTGGAGAGGAAATCAGAAACACAGAGGACAATCAAACACTCTGAAAGTTCTTAAGTGTCATCCCAAAATAATTCACGTGCTTGCTAGGCAGGACGGTTAAAAAAGAAGTAGCAAATCATAAACCGTGTTAATATTTTCCTGTTCTAGTTCTCAATTTTAGCAAAACAAATTACCTTAAATTTAAAACTAAAAATCAAGTTTGCAATAAGTAACTTTAGTGTCTAGACACTATAATCTATGATCTATTCCTTTTATTATTCAGGAATTGGAAAACTTCAGTTACTTTTCTTCATAGGACTGAGATCATTGTTGCCAAGCCAGCAGTTGGTTGAGGACAACCAAGATCTTCTGGTGGCCTCTCCAGTCTTTTCACATGCTCAACCAGATCTGAGCCCCAGCGACACCTGACTGACTGTTCCTTTATCACATCACTTTTAATCATGGCTAGGGAAGCCCTGTTCTTTGCAGAGCTCACGTGGAGAGAGGCATCTGAAAATCTGTGACCCCAATCACATCTTCAGTCCTCTGTGGCTGTAGAAGGATGGTAGTCACAGATTCTGAGAATTTGTGTGTGGCCTATTTGGAGAATTACTCTGCCTACAACATCTAATTTATTTTTATTTCTCTTTCTCTCAGACCTGGAGAAATCAATAAACGGAGATAGTAATAATAAATGAATAACTAACTCTGGGTAAGAACTGCCAATGTCATATTCTCAGTGTCCTAAATTGAAGAATCACAAGAAAATGTGATTTATGGATATGCAATCAAAATTGATCTTTGAACTAAAAAAAATAATGTTTGCAAATCTCAGATTAAATGGGAAGCTATATGTGACCAAAACAACTTTAAAGGGTAGAGAAAAGTGATTTGAAACACACTGACTAAACATACAAGAAAAATACTTTCTTACTGCTTGTAAAAGCCAAATGTAATCCATTCAATAAAATACTATATTTTCACATCAGAACATTTTATGTTATTTTATTATATGAATGGTAACTTAAGGCTAGAAAACATATACTCCTTTTAAGAGAGTATTAAGATAATGGTAACTAAAGGCTAGAAAATGTATACTCCTTTTTCAGGAAATTTATTATTTCCATTTTTCTGATCTTACAATGACAGATAAAATATAAGCTTTGCTCTTATTCATCTGTAGCTCTACTGGGTAATATAATTCAATGCAAATTGAAAGTAATTTCAAAAGTTAAACAATAATTAACATTGAATCTCAGTTGTATATGTTATTATACACATTATTATAGAATTTTTGACAAATTTGAACCTAAAAGAATTTTACCATTATTTCCATTTTGCACATGAAGAATACAAAGGCAGGACACATTCCTTCAGATCACATTCGCTTTACTTCAAAGTGGGGACTTCATAGTGGAACTCTATATTTTGCTGCCTATGTTATATAAAGTAGTCGTCCTTAACAATGGATTTGTTTTCCAGCATCACCTGTAGTCTGAAAATATTACTGAAAATTTCCAGAAATAATTCTTAAGCTTTAAATCATTCTGCTTTCTGAGCAGTGTGACAGAAGCTTTCATGGCGGCGCTCCATTCCTCTTGGGACATAAATCCTGCTTCATCCCATCTACCTCACTATGTGCTATGCAGGGTTTACCTTCATTATCGGATTTATTATCCTGATGGCATGATATTTGAGGTGACGCAATCTTTATCTGACTTTTTAATGGCCCTAAACCACATGAACAGTTACGCTGGGCTGGCAACTCAATATGCCAAAATAAACTAAAATGTTTTCTTTGAATGAAAAAGTGAAAATTCAAAACTTTATTCTAATTATGTATACAAAAATTTTATACAGTCACAGACGAAATTTCCTGTTAGTCACATTTTTAGGTATCCACTGGAGGCCTTCAACTGTATTTGCTGAAGATAAGGGAGGAGTGCTCTGTATTTTATTGAATTCACAAGCAACAAGAACATATTTCATATTCCACTAAAAGTTTTATGATAATTCATGCTTAAATTTGACCCCAATATTTTAGAAAAGATGAAATCTACTGAAAGGCACACAACCAGGTTCTCTGTATTTATTTTTAATAAAGAACTCACATACCATTTTCACACCAATAGTTAATGAATTTTTCAGAAGATTTGAGAGATACCTAACAAGACTAGGAGAAAAGACATACATTTTTTTTTTCATTCTGTAAGGGGGCTTTAGAACCTAATAATACATTACACCGTGTGTGTATAAATGAAAGAAGCTACCAATCAAACACACGAGAGCAGCGTTGGCACCTCATGTTGATTAAAATGCCTCCAATTATATGTAAAGGTTGTAAAAGTATTATGTTTCCAAGTGAATAGTGCACATGAAAATAAAAAAACCTCAAAGTTCAGTTTTTGTATCTGTTTGTAATTTAACAAAACACAGCTTAATTTCAATTTAAAAAACAATAAAATTGCCATATTGGGGCATAGGTTAGATGAACTTTAGAAAGGAACACTCCAGTTTTCTGTTTGTTTCTTAACGTGAGTTTCTAATGGTCTTAGTAATGTTTTAGAGAGAATAACACTAATTTTTATAATAAATAACTTTCAAATATCTCTGGTATAGTAACCTCACAGAATATTCTCACAGATACTAAAGCAGATGTGTCTTGATCCAGTGACTATCAAATGGTAACTCATCTTTCTTCTTTTATTTATAATAAAAAGGAAGTCCTCTGCTGGTTATTCTTCATAGACTGAGAAGTGACGGGAAGACCATGGTAGAAATTATACAGGTCTAAGGCATGAAGTTTAGTACATTATCAGCTGTGTTTCTTATAGAGATCCGGCCACGAGGAATAATACACAGAAGGGCGTATGAAGAATACAGTGTTGTTGTGTGCCTCTGAGAAAATGTTAATAATTTTATGACTACATAGAATCAGCAATGGGATGAGGAAAGCTAAACCACAAGTTCTCAAAGTATTGTCTGGAGATTTTGAGTCCCATTCAGTTTATGGAATTTTCAATGTCAAAAGTAGGTTGATAATAATAGTGGTATTTTTTTTCTTTTTCGCAGTTACTCTATGATAGACAAGCCATAGTGTTTTTCAAATTCTCTATTGGTACATGCTGTAATTTTTGAGTTTTCAAAAGAAAAACCATTGCTCATTTTAGTTGTTAAGTGGAAACAGATATAGTTTAAAAAATCAAAACCATTGGATCATCAATAACTGATAGTAAGGAAAATAAAAATAAATATATTTAATGATTTAAAGAAAAAAATGGTGATGATGGAGAAAATTAAGTGAGAAATTGATGCTGAGAGAGAAAGATTAAATAAGAGAACTGAAATAAAGTTCCTGAAAATGTAAAACACTAGGTGAGCTTGAGTCAACCTAGACCATGTAGCAGAAAACAATAATTAAAAATTGAAACAAAATCAACAGCAATACTGTTATATAGAAAGTAGAACATAATGAACAGTTTATAATATTTCAATGATTTAATATGGAATATCAAGACTTGCAAGCATTAATTGGAGCAAGATGAGATATAATCCATATACATGCACGTTTACAGGTATAAAATAGATAGATAGATCCATTAGAATTTCTCTATTATTGGTAAAATGGAAAAGTTTATATAGCCAAGCTATTCTCTGGTTTCAAATAAGTTATATGTAATTGTACTTACTTCTAGGCACAATCAAGGTAATCTGTGAAAATCCACGTAAAGAAGGAATTTTTAAAATATCTAGCCTAAAAATGTCACTAAGAATAAGGAACATCTATTTGAACAAAGGTGATATATGAGGAAAAAGTGAGAGATGTCAAAGGATTGATAGGTTTATAAGATTGGACAGGAAAATAGCAGAATTGTTTGTTCACTAAGCGCTTTTTAGAAAATAGAAAACAATGAGGAAAGTCTGTTATCATATTTATATTTTCAAGAGCAGAAAGGAAATTATACAAAGTACAAAGTGGCATTTATATAAAAGAATTATTTAAAGAAAACTAAAAAGGTATATGGGTAACCACATAAAAAAAATGCAAAACACCATTTTTCCTTTGTTTCAATTCCTTTGACAGAAAACTGGCTATTAGAAAGAAAACTAGTTCCACTGCTTTGCAGAGTATAGCATCTTTACAAATGTTAAGTATGCATAAATAATAGCATAGACCACTGAAACATGAATAAAATTTTACTACTGAAACTTGTAAAATTTAGGCGAGTTTATGTAACATTAATTCTGAGACTGATGTGTTAACAATTTTGTCTTACAAAGAGTATAAATAGCTGTGCTAAAATGGGTGACCAACTAGTATTTGACAAAACAAAACAAAGACATAAAACCAGTTATAGAACTAAATCAAAAAGGTGAGCACTAGAGTAAACAGCACACTATTATGTGGTAGAAATGAATGCAAATTATAATTACTATATTTCCATATATTACATTGGCAGAATATTTCCATATTTCCATATATTATACCTGCAGAAAAATAATTGTCAAAAACCTTTTTAAAAATCCAGTTATCTGCCACCTGAAGTGTTATTCGTACACTAGAAAAATAAGGAGATTTTGAAAGTAAGGAAATTAAAGGAAAATTTATCTGATGAATAGTAAATAGAGATTTTTATTTTGGGTACCAGGAATTGAACTCAGAACCTCATGCTTGACAGGCAGATACTGTATTACTGAGCTATATCCCTGCTCCTACTGAAGAATTACAAACAGAAGAAAATTAGAGTAGAAAAGTAAATACCAATAAGAGTGGATGTCCCCAAAATGAGTATTACCAAAAACAGAACAGCAGCATTTTTTAACAATAAAAGTGGTTCACTTGGAAAATATAAACAACCAAATTTGCCTTTACAAAGAGCAGAGCTGTAAGGCACATAAAAACCAAACATTAGAACTAAGTATGGGAATTAATATTTATAATAACAGGTGATTTAATAACTCTTAGCAACTGTTTGTGTCTCCAGACAAAATAAATTGAAATATAGAATTGAAATTCACTACTCATCAGTTAGAAATTAAGAAATTATAAATGCATGCTACAGCTAAAATTAAAGAAGATATAGTTTTTAATACTTTAAATGAAATGTCTCTTGTAATAACATATGATCTTTAAAAAGTAACATTAAATTTGGAAAATATATCATTTATCCACAACAGAGTTAAATATGCATTTAAGAAACATAAAATCCCTGCATATGGTAAATGAAATTTAATAATAAATGATTCATCTGGGCATGCCGGTACACATCTGCTAGGCTATTGCTCAGGAGCTGAGGCAGGAGGATTGCGTGAGTCCAAGGCCAGCCTGGGATACACAGTGAGTTCAAGGCCCCAAGACCCTGTCTCAAAAAGATAAAATTTGGTTAATTAATAAGTCAAAGTAATGTAGAAAATTAGAATATACCTAGAATTTAAATGACACTGTAAGGAAAAAGTTCAAAATGAATCAAATAAGTAAAGTAGGGATTAAAATTGAATGCAGTTTTAATTGCTCATACGAAGCATTTTTAAATTTAATACTGATGTGTAAAGTGTTACCTTTAGAAAATAGGAAAACCATACAGATAATAAAGCCAAAAATGATTAAAGAAAATAAGGGAGTTACAAGTTTTAAATACAATTCAGAAAGAGAAAAACATGTAAAGGAATATTTATTTCTTTTAAATATGAACACACTTTATTATCATATGGAGAATACAGAGAGTGAAGCATATATGGAACAAAAATAGACTTAAAAGGTTTTTTAAAAAAATAAAATTATGACCAAAACCAGAAATGAAAGAAAATGTACCACTGAAAGTTTATAAACATTTAAAGGAAAATAGCACAGTAATGCTAGAACAAATCTGACATCAAAAACACTAGAAAATTTGGTTTTGTTCAAGACCATTTTTAAAACTGGCTTCATAGTTGGGGTTTACCTGATAGGGCTTCCATGCTGTGTGGCCCTGGAAATGTCTCATGGAATAACTGTGGGTTTGTGTAAGCAGGGGATTATCTCTTAGGTCTGTGGGAAGACATTGCAAAACAGCTGGAGGAAGATATGAAAGATACAAATGTACACGTGTACCCTAGGTACTGACAAATTCTAGAGATGTCTACTATTCCTCAGCATGAAGAGTAAGGAAGGAACATTGTTTAAAATCATGGAGGGTTCGAGATGATGTTGGCAATTGAACACTGATGACCAAAGAGCAAATTACCAAAAGAAATTAGATCCCAGATAATCTTAATGTTGTCATCAGTGTAGTCTGATGGAGACAAGAGCCCACATAACAGAATTGTAGGCAGACAGAATGACTGGATTAAGCATCCTTTCTTTATTAAATAATAGC
Source organism: Dolichotis patagonum (assembly GCA_004027295.1). Lineage (NCBI taxonomy): Eukaryota > Metazoa > Chordata > Mammalia > Rodentia > Caviidae > Dolichotis > Dolichotis patagonum. The sequence continues at coordinate 37,683 of PVJX010000133.1, forward strand.
TGCCTCAAAGGCCATGACCCTCATTAAGCTGAACTTGGTGGGCCATTAAAGAAGGACACATGAAATTCCCTAGATAAGATTATATTGACTTTAAAGTAATAGTTCTATTATGAAAAATATTGAAATGAGAAATAAACTTTAAAAAATTATCCCCACATGACCCTACTGAGGAATGTCCTACTGAGAAATGTATTCAACATTTCAGAAAGGAAAAAACAAAACAAAACAAAACAGTCAATCCTACAGAAATTTTTTCAAAAAATAAAGTACATTTCCATCAGCTCTATGAGACCAAGCTGAGGATAATTTTGCTACCAGGTCAAGAAAAAACAAGGACTGAAAATTAGGGAGGAAAAGAATAGATGCCAAAATTTTTAACAAAATATTGCAAAATGAATCCAGCAGTTTAATAAAGGATAATTCAATGTATTTTAACCAAGTTCATCCCAGGAAAACTAATTGCTCTCATATTTGAAATTAATTTAATAAAATTCACTATATAAAACAAATAAAGATGAAAAATCATAGGATCTCCTGAATAGAAAAACAAAGGCATTTTAGAAAATCCGATAGTCTGTATGATCAGGAAACATACTCAGAATTCTATGATTTAGAAAAATCTGGGGAGAAACAAGATGCACCCTTCCCATGAGCCAGTGGTAACTGTGGGCTGGGAGAAGGAACAGGAAGTACCTTTCCCTTGAGCCAGCTGGGTGACAAGAAGAGCTGAGGTCCTCTCATGTCCTGCCTGGTAAGCAAGTGGCTGATTCAGAGGAACATAGACTGAGTTGATAGCAACTGAGATACAAAAACAACTTAATGCTTATACTGTTGGACTCACTTTGCGGATGAAAAGCTGGTAGTTTGAGCATCTACTTCATCTATTTTGAGGATAAAAATATGCAACATAGCAACTATGGGGGATTTTCTTCTGTCTTGTTTTTGAAACCCAATTCTATTCTTGCTGTTTTGTCTTGCTCCTTTTTATCATTCTGTTTTATTCAATGTTTTGTTTTGATTGACTTTATTCTGTTCTGTTTTGTTTTATTTTATCATGTCTGATGATTTGGGCAGTACTTTTGAAGACAGCAAGAGGAATTATGGTAGTAATGCTTGATTTCCTATTATCCTCTTTAGAAGTGCTGTATCACTTTCACTGTTTTGTTTTGATTAGCTTTATTCTGCTTGGTTTTGTTATCTTTAAAATAAAAAAAATGCTTGCATTTAATAAAATGTCTATAGCAGTTGATAAGTTGTATTCAAGAGGAAAATTTCATAACAGACCTACAAGAGTGGCCAAATAGTTTTCAGCAAAAGTATAAGAGAATTAAATTTTTTAAAAAAGATATTCCAACAGTTAATGCTGTAACACTATAACACTTCATTCACTATTTCACATTGCATTGAAAAAGGTATTCCAAAATGGAATATAGTTTTAAAATTAAAAAAAATAGAGTTAGAATCCAGTGTAATTATGCAAGCAGAATTGCATTTCCTTCAACCTTAGTGTCTGTAATCTCATCAATAACCAAAAATGAACTGACTATCTAGTAAGGAAAAAATTTAATGTATTATTGACTTACTAATGTGTTGTCCATTTTCTGGTGTTTGCTGTTGTTGTTGTTTACAAAGGTGAGCCACAACAGAGATAAGATCTGGAGATGCTGTTTTAAACTACACACACAAAGAGAACTAAGGATGGGTATTAGTGTAGGAAGCCTAGAAAATAACCACGCCAGACTGAAGCAAGATTAAACAGTTTAAGGAATTTTCTCTTCTAAGAAAAACAGCATTAGTCAAATACCCATACGATCTGACCCAGTGAGGTGAAAATATTGAGGAAATGTAATTAAAAACAAGCTTCTCTCAACCCACAAATGATGTGTGCAAGAGTAGAAGACAAGAAGCAGGCTTATTATTGAATAAGCCTTAAGCCAAAAAGTGATGCACTAAGGCAATCTGCAAAGAAATTGTAAAGATACAGAGAAATCTCACTATTTTATAGAAGCAAATAAGACACATTACATGCAAATTCTAAAAGGAAGCATAGTACCTTAAGAGAAACATTTAAAACATCATTGATGATAACTACACTAGATAGTTGGAGTAATCATCTCTGTTAACTAATTCATTTATTCAAAATAAATAAATAAATAAATAAATAAATATGCTTCTGGAAATCCACTGAAGTTAAATTCATACTCTGTTCAGAAAATGAGACATAGATATTGTGTCTTCCATTATAATTATTTTTTGAAGATAGGATTCTCAATTTTCTTTCTGGTACCAGGGATTGAATTCACAAACTCACATTTGCCAGACAGGTGCTTATGCCCCTGAGCTAAATCCCTGGCCCACAGATTGCCTATCTTCTAAAAGATGATGCAGAGAGGTAAAGACAATGAGAGATGTATCTAGCCTGTAAGAAAATATACATTTACCTCAAAGACTAGAGAAAGATCTGATAATTACAAATATTCTATTATGGATAGACTTAGAAAAGGCAGAAAAACAAGAAATCACATCCCCAACATTTGACAGAAAGAAATAGACTTCTGAAAATAGTTTGTACTTACACTTATATCAGTGAATCAAAATACTCTCTGCCTTAGAAAAGACTACCTAATAGATTTGAATAGTTTGAATAATTATTTTGAAATCCTAAAGTGGGTGGTAGGGATAAAATGTTGAGAGATTCTTTGTACTTTCTATTCAATTTTTTGTAACCTTAAAACTGTCATAAATCTATTAATTTTTTAAAATCTTGCAATGTCCTTTAAAGGACAGACTAATGGGAAATGTGGACGCAACCCTTCTTTGAAAGTTTTAAGTCAGTACATCCTCAATTTTTACTTTGGAAAATATTAACAGACAATACTCTGATCAACAATTAAAATTTAACACAAATCATATTTCTACTTACACTCAGATTCTTTCCTCAATAACTTTTCAAATGAACTTTGACATTTCTAGAATAACTACACTTTTGTCTAATGGTACAATCTTACCTTTCTGAATTCTCCCTTAACTTCATTAGTCTTCAGCCAAATTTATTCTATTTTATTTTGTGCATCATAAAAACTGACTCCAATAGCAAAGCACATTGCTATACTCTGTGGTAACATCTTGTTTTCCTACTTAAAGCATCACCTAAACATGTACTGCTTGAACTATCTTGAGTTATGCTGCTTAATACTTCTTTAATGAAAATTCTTTTCCAGGATACGGTCACAGGAGTTCTGGCTCTCATCAAAACTCCTAAACTTTCATAATTTCAAGGCCGGAAAATCAATCAGAACCCATGCACTATCATTAATTTGATTTAACATCTGTGATCCACAACATCAAAATTGAAATAATTTTGCAGTGACGTAAAGACACAATGGAGTGTAAGTTTTTAATTAAGATGTAATACAGAATTCAAAATGAAATAGTTAAGTAGATGGTTAATTGCATACAACTCACTAGGGATATAACGTTGTCTTACTAGATTTATAGTATGAGTTATAAGACCAGTCAGTCAATAGAATAGCTATTTAAGATTACCTTACCATTGGGTTTTAATCAGTTATAATTTTCAAGTTTTCTAATACTTCACAAAGTTCTCTTTGTTATTCCAAAACAAAATGAAAATATAAATAAGCAACACTAGGGTTTCTGGTTAGGAGAACATGGAGGATGTGAGGAAAATAAACTTCCAAATCAGTGTGGATCTCCTGTGTAGTAAAAAGCTCTCCTCTTTGTGTGACTGATGGCATTCAACAACAAACAGTTTGTCCTCCACAAAGAAAAGAACAGCACACAAAAATGCAAGAAAAAATAGCTAATATATCTCACTGCTTTCTATGTAACAGGTTTGCGCCCTATATTTTTAAAATAATTATGTATATCATTATATAGAGATATATAATTATATATAAGTAACAGATATGTAGAGATATAGATATATCAATTACATCGATTAATATCTCTACATATCTAAGTTACTTATAATCTATATAACTATATATAGATTATATATCTATATAATAGATCTATATATAGATTAACTATACCTAATTATAGATAGATGAACTATTTATAGATATATGACATATCTATATATATGTGAACATAACTACCTTGTCCATCTTAATTTATATGATGAAACAAAACAGCTATCTCCATAAGTTTAAAAATTAATTAAAAGAGTAGTCTAAGAAAGGAATGTTTTCTAAATAATATCCAAAATCAGAGATTTCTCACCATTTTAATTATTATGATTGTTGTTATTACATGTTTTATGTGTGTTTTCATGTGAATATTGAAACAAAAACAGAAATTCTGTGATTTATTGAAGTCTAAGAATAAGCTAAGCTGTTATATTGTATAGATGATAGATAGATAGATAGATAGATAGACAGACAGATAAGAAAAAGTTGATAAATACAGACATTTTGGAACACTTTTCCTCACTTTATAAATGGATTACAATATAATATCTTTAAAATATTAGACGTGAAATATTTGAGGTTTTAATTTGTTAATGCTGGTTATATGAAGATAGTTTTTGGGAAAAAAAAGAAATCAGAATACAGTGCAGAAATTTTGAATTGCCAATTAAGAATAACAACAACAACAAAAAATGACAAGTGGAACCTCATGACTTTCTAAATCTAAAACCAAGTGTGTTTCTGTTCTGCCAGTCTATCTCACAAACACGCATATGTGCAGGTAATAAACCACTCAAACGCATCACTTTAAAAATATCAGATTATTAGTACAGAACCATAGGTCATATAATTTCCTAAATAGATAATAATATTTTGACTAGAATAACATTTTTACATCACTGCTCATAAGCTTATCAAAGATTTTCAGTTCTTAGAGCAATAATTATTTTTAAAAATAGGGATTTTATAAATTGATTAGTCATTCAAATGTGCACTGAAGTGTTTTAATAATTACTTCAGGAATTCTGAGAGCTTATTTCTTTGTGTTTGGCTTCATCATGTTTAGAATATCTTAGCACATTCTTCCTCAGATTTTCATTTGAAGAGTTGATTTTTTATTGGAGCCTCATTTAATGTAAAATTCCAGTGAAGTTAAGCAATTTGTTTTTTATTACACAGCAGTGTCACTGCTTGACTCAAACCTTAACAGGCACACTGGTGTCATCCTCCCACACTGTCCATAAGTAACATAGAATAAAATTTATATGACTTGTGTCAAAGTTGATTCCATTGTTGTCAGGAGCTCTTCTTTCAACTATCAGTCATGTATCACGCCAGTAGATTTGCTATGTGCTTTCTTTTCCAGACATGCTACTTGATGGAATTTTGAAAGACACTGTCCATAAGCAGGCCTTGATCCACAATTTTACAACAAATGTGAATGTCTGCATTTACACCTGGCATGGGTTTTACACTGGCCAAGGAGCTCTTCTTAAATCTATTTGAACCCTATAGACTATCAATACACCAGCTGTCGAAGACCGCTCACCCTCACCCCACTAAAGCCTCACTTTGATTTTGAGAGCAGTATAACCAACCAAGAGGACCACTCATTTTTACCCAGTATAGTCACAACAGTGCAATTCTTTCTGAGGGCGTGTGACCTAGGTGTGATTTGTGACCTCCTCATCCTCATGGAGACCATTCCCTTCTGAAAAAGTAAATTAAATATGAGAAACAGTACAGACTTCCATACACTTATTGCAGGACTGTGAAGGGCATTTTCATACACTAATGGTGACACAGTAGAAAAATGCAGTTTATTTTCTCAACCCTATTGAACCTCAGTATCTGCAGCTGTGTTCTGGAATAGGTTTCTCCAGAAGTGATTATCACAGGAAACCTTCCTTACTGATAGGCAGGTTGATCAGTTTGAAAGAAAAATTGTCTAAATGGTTTTTGCATTTCCACGATACATCATTGATTAAGACTGGCTTGTGCCTTTATGTTAATTCTTGGTCTTGTAACTGATATTTCCAAGAATGCAAGTGCTAGCATTACAAGATAAATTCAGTACTTGGTGGTTTTCTTTCTTTTTACCGGTGGGGAGATAGACACAATATGCAAACTTCGTGAGTTAAATGCATCATATCCTGACAAATAGAAAATATAAAAGCTAATGGAGAAAATACTAAGTCTGATCTGAGTAGAAGTTTCCTTGCAATGCTAGTATTTGAGCAAAGAACAGGAGAATGCATGGAAACAGCATAGGTAATTAATTGAGAGAAAAATTGAGCCACTTGGAATGGCAAGTGCAAAGGTCCTCAGGTACAAAAATAACTGAAAAGTCCATAGAAACTAGAATGTCTAATATAGAGAGAGGAAAAAGGAAAGTAGTTGGAAACAAGGTCAGATACATTTTGAAAAGTCAATCTATTCTGAATTATAATGTATATTGCTGTATGAATTTAAGTGTTTATAAAATAACAGCAACTGATACCAGTAACAGTTTACAGAATTTTCCTGATTAAGCAGTAGTTTCTAGAATTGGGTAGCATTCTTGGAAAAAAAAAAAATTGGTGAAGAATTATCTACCCTACCACAAGTATAGTTTACATGTACAGCATCAGAAAAAGGAAATAATATATTGTTCCCTTTCATGATTTCCCTTCTTTAATGAACTTCCTACTTTGATGAATTTCTTCATTTTATGAATTTCCTAATTTGATCGGCTGCCATTGACTTTTTCTTTCTATAGATAAAGTCTAATCTTGTGGAAATGTGATATCAGGAGTTTGGAAGTCAATGACTTATTATGCTAGAGGGTTGGTGGGACCAAGTCCAAACCTTCAGCCCTGACAGCAAAACAGAAACTTACATACATTTTGTAGGCAGGAAGTACAAAGGCTCATAGCAGTCATCATTTAACTGGTTCCACTAATCAAGTCATATGTTGTCAGGCAGATTAGTGCTGGGCAGATTAGTCAGAGGGATTGCTTATTAAAAGGTGGGAGAAATAGTGAGGGAACTGTGGCTAAGGGCTTGGTTGAAACTAAGCCTGTCCCTAACTCCTTTATCTCAGTTGGACAGTTCTTGAAAACTGAATATGTGTGTATGTCAGATAGTACAGGCGGTCCATAGGATTGCTGCCAGACTGAGTCAGGTTGGACTAACTCTAAGTTGCAGATATGTTCAGTCAAGGCTAACTGAGTCTAATGATCTAACTATGTGATGGACTAAGTGAGCACTTCTTGTCTCAATAGAAGACCAGACTGTGGATTTTAACTGTAACATTGCCCCCCACCCTTTTTTTATGGTGAAGATTCTTCCTTGGTGTCTTGGTTGAAAGAAGTTGATAAGCAGGGGTAAATGCTAAGAGACACTGGTGGTATACGGCCTCAAAGCATTCAGACAGAAATTGAGTCAGGATGCAGCTCACACAAGGGCCTAGGAGAAAGACTGTTAGGAGAGGCCTTCCAGGGCTACAAATTACGTTTACATAAGAGAAAACAAAAACAGCCTTCTAAGGGAGTTTCCTGTCCGCCACAGTTGTGATTCAGAGTGAAAATGAACAATGAAATTAACAAGAGGTAAGGAGCTAGGAACCTGGCAGAGTAACAGTATATTGAGACTAAAACTTGGAGAAATAGACCAAAGTTCCCAGTCCAATAGTCATACCAGTGTAGAGGAGGGCAAAGTCAATTTTGTGTGGGATTTTTTGGTCCTCTGTGGATACTGCACAGAGTCCTGTGGCAACTGGCAAGATAAACAACAGAAGGAGAATCAATTAGCACTGGGTAACAGAACATCAGTCAACTAGGACAGGTAATCTAGTGTGTGATGGCCACCTAGTCTTCAGCTATGCATTGACCTGCCAGTTTCTGGAGGGGCAGGAACATGGCTTTGCATGTGTTATCTCTTTAAGGTAAGTTTTAGGGGACTCGTCTCATCGGGATAGGCTTTTCAGCAGTCATCAGGATGAGCCAGCTTAATCCTGGAGTGGCGGAGCCAGAGTTTCATTTTTATTTTTTATATCCCCTACAATGAATGACAGACACATTTCTGGGGCTTTCATATAGAGGCTGGAAGCTGTAAAATTTGATCCTTATTTTTAATTTATTCCTCTTTAGCTGTCAAGAGGCCAGCTTTTCTGTATAGCACCCTGCGGATATGCATGCAGAATAAGGCCGCCTGGAATCTAGGCAGATGTGTACCTTTTTGTCATTCATCTTTGTATTAGGACCCATACAAAGCTAAGTCCCTCAAGCTGACCAGTCCGTCTGGGAGCACATCTGCATTGCTCGATGACTGCATAGCCAACCTGACATTTTCTGTTTTTGATTGAGCTATTTTGATCTGCGAACAGAGTACACTAGGCATTGGCCAGGGATTTCTCTGTAGAATCAGTCAATGCAAGGCAATCACGGTTTGGCTGTCCAAGCACTGTGGGCAAATAGGTGGCTGGATTGAAAGCTTTACCTGGCTGGAACACGAGTCAGGGATTTGCCACATACTCGGTATGTGGTTGCTCAAGAGGTAACAAGAGCTCAACCTCTGTTGAAGAGCTCCAGAATGGTGTGTGGTACCTGGACAGTCATGTTTTGTCCTTGAGTCAACTTACCTGCTTCGTTAATCAGGCAGAATGTAGCAGTGAGCACCTGCAAACAGGGAGGCTATCCTTTTGACACTGAGTCTAGTGTCTTTGACAGGTAGGTGATTGGTCTTTCCCAGGGTCCTACCATTTGAGTCAGGGCTCCTGAGGCAACACATTGTCTCTTGTCCACTAACAGCATGAAGGGTGAGTCACACAGTGGATTCATAAAGCTGGAGCAAAGTCCAGGGCTCTTTTGATTTGTTTGAACATCTTCATTTATTTTAAAGTCTATCTAATTCTTTCTTTTTTGGTCATGGTTTTTTATTTTAACATGTCATAAAGCAGGCTGGCTTTTTCAGGACACCCAGGTACCAAACTCGGCAGAAACCAGTTGCCCATAAAAATTCTGAGTTCCTCTTTATTACCAGGCAGTGGGATGGAGCAAATGATTTTCTTTCTTTCTGGGCTTACGGTTGGATCCTCTTTTTTAACTCAAATGCTAAATATTGGATTTTTTTATTTATAGATTTGAATGTTTTTCTGGGAGACTTTGTACCTGGTATCACACAAGTGGTGAAGGAGAGTTTGAGTTACCCTCCAACAGTGCTTTTTCATGGGGCTTCTAATTAGAATAGCATCAATGTACTGCAGCAACAAGATGGTGAACTTTCCATTGGGGAATTTGGTCAGATCAGCAGCCAGAGCTTTCCTCAATGCCCCAGAATTTTTAAAACCTTGAGGAAGCTAGGTGCATAGAAGTTGTCCCTTTAATCCTGTGTTAGGGTTCTCTCATTCAAAGCCAAACTGGTTGACTGGCAGGGGCCCACTCACAAGCAAAAGAAAGTTCAAACAGGTAAACCAGGCATTGTCAGAAGGAAGCAAGCCTGGGGGAGTGTGTGGGTTTGAGACTCTTGGGTGAAAGGTCACGGTGGCTGCACTGATAGGGCAGAGATCTTGTACCAGCTTTACAGACAAGACAGGTCTATCTTAGCAGTGTGACAGTCTATTCACAGTAATCAGCTGTGTATTACACTGATGAGACATTTTTAAGAGATAAGAGCCACCAGACCTGGAACAGGAACTATTATCTGAACAACTAATAGACTGTCATATACCGACTGAGGGACGTTTTTGTTCCTTTTAGTCACCTCACTTTTTTAGTTTTGGCCTCTAAACTTTAGTTGTTGAACACCCAGAAGAGAAGATCAACAGCATTAATACTGTCGTGGGTTTAAATATTATCAATTTTATCTAAATACCAAACACTTTGAGTTATAAAGTATACCCAAAGACTGTTATTTCTTATCAATTATGGTTGTTCTAGTAATTGAATCCCTGCAGAATGCTAACAGATATCACTTATTCAGTTTTACAAAGAAAACTTGAGATCAAAATTGTATCATACCAGTTTTTTAAGGTTATTATTTTACTGGTAATATCAGGTTGATTTGATCATTTCCCTCATGGGAGTTTTTAGAAGGAACAACCTGAGCTACACCAAATTAACAAGTCACTATACATATATTTTTATTTTAATGAACTATTTCCATAAACATTCCTTGGCATGTATAAGCTTTCTAGTCATTAGTATCTTTCTTTTTATCTCTTTAGCAGGACAAAAGTGTCATCTTACAGAATCCCCTCATATCAAAAGTGTGTCTCTTATATTTATAGCTTTCTTCATATTTTACCATTCTACAATAAATTTGATTGTAGCTGCTTGGATTTAAATTGTTTCTTTGTTCCTCAGAGAGCAAACTTGACCAGGTGCCAATAGACTGCTGAGTAACCTTGAATCAGTGTTTTTCTCTTTAAAAACCAGAGTAAAGAGCAAGCTAACCCTGTAAATTCAGAATTTTGTAATTTAAGAGACATGTCTTATGCACATCAACTCAAATTGAAATCTAAAAGTATATTTACCAATTAGTTAAAATGTTTAATTTGACTTCTCTTGTAAAACATCAAACAAGGGCTGGCCTTGAGGTTCCCAAGGCCAGGCAGAGAGTGTGGACTCAGTCTTGTTTCTTCACTCAGTTTGAAATGAAACAGACAGCGCCTGTTTTGTCCCTTTAATCTCAGCGTGAACAGGTGATCCTAAGTCTCTTGGCCTGGAGTCTCCCTTATACTCTAGCTGTCAGGCCAGTTGATTCCCCAGGTGCTCGGTCTCTCTTGTAAAGATTTTGGGCCCCATCCACTTGGGTTTCAAGGTTTTTAAAGAGGCCCGTGTGATGGAGGGTCAGGTGATATTATTAGATGGTAAGGGAGTTTATATTTTTCATGTTATATTATAATCCATTAATAAAAAAGGAGAAAGTGTCCCATTATATCTGAAGTTACATTACAAGGTCACCAGTTACAAAAACAGAAAAAAAAAGGAGTTTAAATAAAAGGGAGAAGTGTTCTGTTATCAGGCCTGCTGGATATGTCTGCTCGGTCTTGGCAGACGTCCTAAGCACACCTTTGTTTAAAGTCGTAATTTTCCTTTAAAGATGGATTTGACCATTTTTTTTCTCCCAGCTGAGTCCAGCTAATCTTGGGCTCCGGCATATTATTTTGTACATATATACACACGCACACACACAGAGTCACACAAAAGTTAATCCAGCCTGGCCCCCAGTTCTGAGGGAGGTCTCACTGAAACAGAATCTTCAGTTGACTATTCTGACTGAAACTGGAACAGGAACAGGGTCAGGTGAGAGAAGAGGCTGTTGAGGAGTGATCAGAGGCTCTGTCACCCACAGAGGGGATGGTAACAAGCAAGTTCACAGGCTGGTTGTGTAGGGGGAGAAAAAGAAAACCCTGGTGCAGACCTACGTTCCGTGAGGCCACCTGGCCAGGTCACATTCTGCTCCTTCTAGGGTTGGATGAGGTCTCCTCTGTCACGCCAGGGCTCCCACTCAGATGCAAAGGAGGCCCAGAAAAGATCTGGAGGGCACAGCTTTTCACCCACAGATCAAAGGCAGCAGCCAGCAGGCCCACACCAATGTCCTAAGTCATGGTCAGCATAGTGTCTTCCTGGCCAACACACCAAGAAATGTGGAAATCAAATGGAAGAACCTTGGTATCAAAGAATTTGGAAGGCAAAGATTTATTATGCTAACAGGCTGGTGGGAACAAGTACAAATCACCAGCTCCAACTGAGAGTGAAACAGAAACTTACATTTTGTAAGTACAAAAGCTAATAGCAGGTTATCATATCATTGGTCGAATGAATCAAGTCATATGTTGTCAGGCAAGTTTGTTCTGGGCAGAAGGGCTGTTTACCATATGGTGGGATAAAAATAGGGAGGGAGCTTGGGCTGAGGAGTTCGTTAAAACTAAGGATGTCCTTGGCTACTTTATCTCAAACTGACAGTCCTAGAAAACAAAATATGTTTATATGTCAGAGAGTAGAGGCAGTACAGATGGATGTGGTCAGGCTATCTGTAAGTTGATGTAGTCAGTCAAGGCTAACTCAGTCTAAAGAGCTAACCATGTGATGGGCTTGGTGAGCACATCATCTGATCAGCGCATCAGACTGTTGACTTTTAACTTTTCTGTCACAATCTCATTATAGCCTATGATTGCCTGGAGCTCAATTCTTATGCCACGTGCTTGGTAGCAAGTGTCTTCTTTTATAGGAAGTGATGGTTTATTTTCACATCAAGCTAGTATATAGTTCAGCGTCTACATGTCCTGCTTCGGTCCACACTTCAACAGCATAGTGTGTTGATGGCTTAGGTCAACACATGATGTGATCTGTGATGCTTTGGCTTGGTAAGTATGACCGAATGAAAAATTGAATGAATTGGTGAAAGTAGGAGCAAAAATATCAGATAGGCAGTTGCAGAAAACAAGGCTGGAGATGACCGTTGTTGGACTCATGTGAAGAGATATGAAAACTTTTATGTGAATTTTAAGCTAAGAATTGCTGAAAAAACACAGAGCAATGAGGGACCAGCAACAGCAGTTTAGGTAAGGAAGTAGTAGAGGGTCACAGTGGCATGGATAATCAAGAGGAACGGGAGTGAAAAAGAAAAGGCCCTTCAGCAGGCTTCCTTTGAGAAGTGCTATAGTGACTTATAGACAATACATTACCATCTCTGTTAATGTCTCAACCAAGCCTCCCTGTTAAGAACTAGATATACAATGAATTTCAGTTTTGAAGGATAATTTAATGAAACAAATTTGTTTCTTAGTTTGTGACTTTTCCTCTACTTCACCTTCTATGCAAAACAGACTCCCACTGCTCTGTGCCTGAAAAAAATTCTTTCAGTAAGTTCAACATTACATGCTGTGGAGAAGTTTTAAGTGAATTTTAGCCTAAGAATTATCCAACTAGTGGTTTAAATTCGATGTGTTCCTGTGAACCTGAAAATGAAGAATCTTTAACCTCAAGCTGTTATACTAAGCAACCGCTGAGCTTCTGATTGAGACATGTACTAAGGATGAAAATCGTTGATAGGGTTTATCACATGGAACTTTCAGAAATGAAACTCTTGGATGTACACAAGGAACTCAAGTGTCTGGATATATAGACCCCAAATTCTTGACAGACTTCAAAGGGTATGTATGTGCTAGGTGAAAAAAAAAATTCTATTATGTTCTCTCAGAAAATAAAATATCAGCAGACAACAGGAACCAGTTCCACTTGAGTGAGAGATCAAAGATATCTGTAAGATAAGGTGGACTATAGTGAAAGCAAGTCTTCATGATAGAAAGCATTTGCTTAGGAAATTATGAAATTTTAATTAGGAAGACAAATTTGATTTTTGAAGAGCCAGAGAAAGACTAAGGTCAAGTGGTCTCTGCTAAGTTGAATGTTACTCAGCCTTAGTTGATTCCCTATGTATGTGTACTTTCACATGATTATACATCCTGCCAACTGTGAAAATAAAGGCAATTTCTAAATAAATGCTGAAGGAGAAGAAATATAACATAGTTTGAGAATAAATTATAATTGCTGTTTTGCCTTTGTTGCTTGTTAAACACTGTAATGAGTAATGATGCAATTTTTCAAAATACAGTACCAACAAAAACAAGTGGCTGATTTTAAAAACATGCTAAATAACAGGTGTTACAATAAAACTCATTGTATTTTATCCTAGAGAATCAAAGCAATCAAAGAAAATCATGGTTATCACTATTCAACTTCTGAGCACTGGAGACTGAGTTTAAAAAGGGTTAAGCAATTTGTGAGAGGGCGTATATTCAGTGAGTGGTTAAAATCCAAATCCTTGCACCATCCATCTCCTTGTCTCTGAATTAATTTGATGTCATGAATGTCTTTGTCATGCCTAGCTTCACTGCTTTTATTTCAAGCAAAACAAATTGTGACAAGAAGTCATCAGAGAATAGCGTAAGTGACTGAAAGTTTACAGACTAAATGGGGCAGTGGTTTTCACACTGAAAGGGAAAAATAGTTGCTTTTAGAGTATCTGAGCACGGGGAAGAGAAAATAGAAGGATAACAATTGTCAGACGCGTACTGGTATTTCAAAATTATATACTCTTTCATAACAATCATCCCTGTGATTTATGTTAGAGATGGTAAAGTATAATGTACCAGCGCTTTTTAGTTACAGGATAAAGATTAATACCTAGAAAAATATTACTTCTTTTTTGATAATGCTCTGGGATGATTCCCAATAAACCTCTGAGCTTTAATTGTGATGATGGGATACTTGTAGATTTGGCATTCTAAATTTTTATTCATAGTAAAGTGAGTTTAAGATGGTTCCCTGCCTAAAATTATTTGGAACCTTTGCAAAATTATGCATCTACTTAGTGTTTTACACAATTAGAATCTCAGTTTCCATGTGTCATCAGAATAACCCCAAAACTCTATCTTTTGATTGTGGATCAGGAATTGAACTCAGAACCTTACACTTGCAGGCAGGTGCTGTGCCACTGAACTATATCCCCAGCCCTCCAAAAGTGTATTTGTGGTGCAATATTTGGAGAAGCTAGGAGGGACTGCTGTTTAAGATGTATACCAATCATTAATATGCAAGTCGCACCTTGTGACCATTATGTTTAGTGAAATAAATTAAACACATATAAGCAGAAATGTCACACATTTCCTGACACATTCTGTGAGAATCCCAAATTATAAATAAAGATCAAAATAAAAGATAGATTGATGAAAATGATAAGATAAATCTTTCTCAAATAGGAAGATATGGAGAAGGCGAGAGAGAGGGAGGAGAGGGAAAAAGGTTCAGTAAAGGAATTAAGATGTGTTATGTACATGTATCCACTCCACACAGGAACATAAACATTATGTACTACAAACATGTACCAGTAAAAACAATACATAAATAAACAAATGTAACCTGAATAAAGGCGCAATATACAGGCTAACAGTGTTTAACTGAATCAAAAATTCCTGGGTACGGGGCTTGGGATTTAGCTCAGTGGCATAAATGCCTGCCTTGCAAGCATGTAGTCATGAGTTCGATCCCCAGTACCGATAAAAAAGAAAAAAAAGAATGCAAGAATTCCTGGGAGGTTAGCGTTCCGCGGTTGGAAGTGAGAGCCTCTGAAACTGTGCGCAGGCTGTCTTACTGCAGTTTGCTCTGTTGTCCTGAGTTGCTGTGGCCTGGTGCTACCTTTCCCGTAGCTGGAAGGGAAGGGTTCTTCTATAAAAGTGGAATCATATCACTTAAGCTTAGCAAAAAGTAAGAAAAGTTGCCAATGTTGTCAATCTCGACAACATTGAAAAGTAACCATAATAAATTTTGCTGATACAAATACATTATTTTGGTGAAAGGGTAGTGAGATTAAATTTTAACACAAGCTGAAACACTTTCATTACTAGATTTGGTAATATAATAATCTTCACTCAGAACTGTATACATCAGTGTTTCTTTATTGGAGCCTTACAGCTAAAATAATAACTGAGTTCCTTATTTGGTAGTTCTTAATAACCAATTTTTTAAATTAAAATTATGTCATAAAAGGACAATAATTGCTTCTGGACCATTTAGGTGGACAATGTTTTATTCCTCAATGACTTTCACTTGAAATATATAAATCATTTCCTCAGTCTTATTTAGACTTATTTAGGCCAAGTATTATTAAATACACCAATCATGAAATAGTTTTGCTTAAAATAGTCTTAAAAGTTTCAACATTTATAAAACAGATGGGAAGATAATCCATAGCTCTCCTTGCTTACTGCTTGTTTTGTTTTCTATCTGTCTTGTAGCGCAGATGCTAAAAACCATGATAAGAAAACCTTCCCAGCCGCGTCACGCCTGCTACTCTCCCCCTCCTGAGAGAGAGCGCTTTCTCTCTCTAACCAGATGAATGTGTGCTCTCCTTCGAGATTGATTTTAACGCTATTTCATCCTTTTATGGAAATGAGATTAGAATTTTAAATGTTCAAAATCCAACAGCTTTAATGAAAAATGATAGGAGTTATCACATAACTAGAGCTTAGAAAGGTTGGAATTGTATTTGCACATTATTAAAGATCTGAATAATTTAGATTATTTTTAGATTTGAATTGCTTAGAGGATTTTAGAAAAGCTCAAATTAAACAGCTCAAGAAAAGCACTTGCTAGCCCTGGTTTCAGCAAACTTATGGCACTTAAGCATTTCTGTAGAATGGTTTGGTTGTCACAATGCCAGCATGATTTGTACCTCAGGTCAATGTGGAAAAAATAGGGAAATTCTTAGATTAAGACTTATGCAAATTTTATTTAATACTTATAATACTTTCATGGCTTTTTTAAATGAATGTTTTACTTTTCCTTTACTTTCTTTTTTCAGTTCTTTAGTTAAATACATTCCTTTGCATTCTAACAAAAAGATTTAAGGACAGTAAGTATATGAATATGAATAATTATATATAGGTACAATAAAACATATAAGGGCTGGAGACAGAGCTCAGTGCCACAGTGCCTGCCTGTCAGGTGACGGTCATGAATTTGATCCCCAGTAGAAAAACAAGCAAACAAAACAAGCCCCATATAATTATACTTCAGGGAAGAGCTGAGGAACTATCATTTGCTTTTCTCCTTTTAAAAAATTTTCTATAATATTCTATGTGTTTTAAGTATTTTTGCTATCATCAGAGGTAAAATATGAAAATAATATGCCTCTTTCTAGTGGTAAGGAAAACCTGGTGGATAGTAAGCATAAGATAAATATTTAGTACTGTTATTTATGACACACTGTTGTGTGGAAAAGAAGTTTGTGGTTAATCAAATAGTGTTTTTAAACATCAAAGATAATTGGAGATGAGTACAACAGAAAAATATATGGTCAAGAAACACAGACTACATGCCTGCCAACTCTCAGGGAAACTAGAAAGTATTTTAACAAAAATGGTAGTTTATACTTAAATAGATGAATTAAATGGTAATAGCAATTATAGGAAAATGAAGCACTTGTGACTTGTCACTTTAAATTGCTAATTGACCAACAATTCAAAACTAAATTTATTGTTAATATTCATTTGATTTCAAAATATTGAATGTTGATTTCAAAATCAATATGCAATTTTAATATATGAAGGAATTTGAGAAATTTTCTTTCTTTCACAGAATTTGTTAACAAAGAGTCAGTACTGACATCCTCATCTCATCTGTAGTTGTTAGTCTCCTAGTGTTTTTGTGATCAGTAGGGACTGAAGATTATGGAAGGTAAGGCTGAAACTTCATAAGATGATTGCCAGCTGTTGGGTTAATTAAAAGATTTATTCAGAGAAATTTTGAGGAGATAATGATTTATCTGCAACTCTGAAATGAATTTTCGCAAGGTGACTTAAAAACTTGCTATGAAATATACTTAGTTTTCTTATTAACTACAGAGAAATGATTTTTTCATTTGCACTTGTTTCATTTAACACATGCATTCATGTATAACCATCGCAATTAGAGCACTTGTAGAAGTTCTGTTCCTGTATTCCTCTGTAAACCACCCATGAGGTGCCATGGCACCTCTTTCATAATCACCCCTTCTCTCACCCACAATCCTTGTCAACCTAATGTTAATTCCTACAACTTAAATGCTTTATTGTTTCACTGTTGCATTTACAATGAGGTCATACATTAGCCTCTTGTATTTTCTCTCTGGTATATGTTTATCCAAGGTATTTCCATTAAGTAAGTTGCTTTCTTATTGTCAAGGTTGAAGATGTGTTATCTATTCTTGATATTTCAATGTGTCAGAGAGTTCATTTGTAAATATTTTGCTCTCAGTTTGTGGTATGCATTGTTGTTCATACAAAGCTTTCTTTCACATGACAATTTTTTTTTAGTTTTGATGAAATTTGATTTATTTCCTAATTAATAAAATTTATTTGTATATTTTAAGCATACATAATAATCACATTCTTCATTGGGGATTTTTGCCTATAAAAGATATATCTTTATTAGTTTGTTCTCCATTCTTCTACCCTCACTTCAACTCTGCTATTTACAAAAGCTTTGCCTCTATTTTTTGTTCTTTTTGAATTTTTTTCTTTTCTTTCCTTCATTTCTCCCTTCTCATTCCCAAGTTCCCCTTTCTCATGTGAATGTTTCTTCCTCTATCTATTATGCATTTTGGTCCTTATTTATACTTTTGGTTTCTCACACCAGAGAAACAGTGCTGTATTACAATATGTGTGTCCAGCTTATTTCATTTAAGAGTGTGGTTTCAAGGTATATTCATTTATCTAGAAATGTCTCAGCATTATCCTTCTTTATGTAGTCTATTGCTTAAAAATCATATTTTCTTTATCCATTCATCAGTTGATGGGCATTTGGGCTCTTTTCAAGATTTAGCTATTAGAAGCTGGGCTCCATAAACACGAGTGTGCATATATCATTGTGATAGGATGCTTTTAATTACTTTGGAAAGATATCAAGAAGGGGAAGAGTTGGATCCAATAAGACCTCTACAGATTTCTACAGAGGTTGTACCAGCCTACACGCCCACTAACAGTGGGGAAGGATTCTTTTTTTCCCACATCCTTACCAGTATTTATTATTGGCTGATTTCTTGATAATAACCTTTCTTTCTGGACTAAGATGCAATCTTAGCAATATTTTAATTTGCATTTCTTGAATGAATAGTGATGTTGAAAATTTTTTCATATATTTAGTTTCTGTTTCTTCTCTTCATCTGAAAAGTGTCTATTCATTTCAGATGCCTCTAAATTTAGAGGATCCAATTTTTTAATTCTTTACACACTACATAGTAGTCCTTTGAGAAAACCCTGTCAAAAATTTTTCCCTTAATATGGGTTGTTTCTTCACTCTTTTAGTGGTTTCTTTTACTGTGAAAATTTTTTTTTATTAAAATGAGAACCCAGTTGTTGGTTGTGTGTGATACTTCTTGTGCAATTAGGGTTTTGTCATCAAATCTTTGCCTACATTATGTCTACCTATTCTCTCTTCTAGTATATTTATTGCTTTTGTTTTAATATTTAAATCTTTGATCCATTTTGATTGTAGTTTAGTGCATGTTGAAAGATAGAGGTCTAGTTTCAATCTTTGGCATGTGGAAAAACAGTTTTTTCACTTATTTAACAATCTGTCTCTCTTCCAATGAGATTGTTTGAATCCTTTGTCAATGATAAGGTGTCGGAGTATGTCTGGAGCTGTTCTTGTACCTTCTAATCTCCTCCACTGATCCTCAGGTCTCTTTTTTTTAAAAGTACCATGGATTTATATGTCAGCAGCTTTGTTTCAAGTCAGATTGTGATGTGCCTTGCCTTCCATTTGTTGCCCAGGATTTTCTCTGCTCTTCTAGGTATTTTCTAGTCCCAAATGAATTTTAATATTGTTTTCTCAAACTGTGTGAGATATTGTGTTGGAATTTTAATGAAGATTGTATTAAATCTGTATAAAAATTTTGACCATTTTCACTATATTGATTGTTCCTACCCTAGAGAAAGAGGTATCTTTCCATTGTCTGATATCCTCTTCAAATTTCCTTTTTCAGAGTACTACAATTTTCAGTATAGAAGTCTCTTACTTTATTAGATTGATTTCTCAGTGTTTCAGTTTTTAGGTGCTATTGTGAAAGGTGTTGTTTCTCTAATTTCCCTCTTTGTGAGTTTGTGATACATGTACAAGAAGACTATGGATTTTTGAGGGTGATTTTCACTTTAGCTATTTTATTGAATTAGGTCATTAAATCTAGAAGTCTTCTGGTAGAGTTTTTGGGGTCTTCTATGTACAGTATCATGTCATTTGCAAATGATGACATTTATTTTTTTTTAATGTTTCTTTTTTTTTTGTTTTGTTTTGGTGCCGGGGATTGAACTCACAACCTCACATTTGCCAAGGAGGCACTTACGGCACTGAGCTAAACCCCTAGCCCAAATGATGACATTTAAACTTATATGTTTCCTATCCTATTTCTTTTTTTAAAATTTTATTTAAAGAGAAAAACGAACAGAAAAAAGGGTAGCAACAATACAGAATTCCAAGGGAAAAAAGAGAACAACAAAAAAACACTAAGAAATCATTACTTGATAAATTACATAGTGTCAACTTGGAAATAGTTGTTCAAGTTACAAAATTAAAACATACAAAGTACACATTCAAATAATGAGACTGTTAACAGTGCTGCTCCATGATCTAACAAAAACAGTAACATGGTCATCCATCTTACACACTTAAACATACATGAAATTACATCCTTTAAAGCACTTTCTTTTCCTCTCTCTCTTACAGTAGCAATTACACATTTTGGGTTTTATTACTCTTACATTTCTGATTTTTTTTTACACTAGAGACACATGTGATATTTATAAATATGATTATTTATTTCACTAATGAAGATAGTCTCAAGTTGTCTCCATTTCCCTATGAAGGCCTCAAGATCACCCTTCTTCATAGCGGAGTAATACTCCATTGTATAAAAATACCACATCTTTTTCATCCACTCTGCGGTTGATGGACATCTTGGTTTTTTCCAAGATTTAGCTATTACAAATTGCGCTGCTATGAACATGGGTGCACATATATCACTGTGATGTGAACTTTTCATTTTTTCTGGGAAAATACCCAGGAGGGGAATAGCTGGGTTGAATGGAGCTTCCAGTCCTACTCTTCTGAGAATTCTCCATATTGATTTCCATAGTGGTTGCACCAGTCTGCACTCCCACAAACAGTGGAGCAGTGTTCCTTTTTCCCCGCAGCCTTGCCAACATTTGTTATCAGTTAATTTCTTGATGGCAGCTATTCTTTCCGGAGTGATATGAAATCTCAGTGTTGTTTTAATTTGCATTTCTCAAATGACCAGTGATGGTGAACATTTCTTCATATATATATTTGCCATTTGTATATCTTCATCTGAGAACTATGTGTTAATCTCAGATGCCCATTTTTGGAGAGGGTCTTTGAATTTGGACAGCTTCATGTTTTTCAATTCCTTATATGTTCTTGATATAATTCCTTTGTCTGAGGAGTTCCTGGCTAAAATTATTTTCCATTTGGTGGGTTTTCTTTTCACTCTGTTGGTGATTTCTCTATCATATTTCTTTTATTTTTTCTCTTATCAATTTTTTCTGGCTCATGTTTCCAGAACTATATTGAGTAAGAGTGCTGATAGTGAATATATTTGTCTTGTTCCTTATTTTGGAGTGAAAGCTTTCAGTTTTTGTCCATTTAGTATGATGTTGGCTGTTTGTTTGCCATAGATGGCTTTTATCAGATTGACATAAAGAGCATCTATTCTAATTTCTGCATGGTTTTCAATCATGAATGAGTGATGAACTTTGTCAAATATTTCTCTGCATCTGTTGAGTTGAGCATGATGTTTTCATCTTTGGCTCTATTAATATGTTGTATTACATTTATTGCTTTGTATATGTCAAACCAGCCCTGCATCCACGGAATGAATTGTAGTTTGTCATGGTATTCAACTTTCTTGTTAATTTACTGCATTATGTTTGCCAGAATCTTATTGAGGATTTTTCATCTATGTTCATTAGAGAGATTAGCTTATATTTTTGGTTGGCTCCTTCTTTGATTTGGTATCGGGTAATGCTTGCTACCAGAATTAATTTGGGTGTATTACTTTTCTTTCAATTTCAACGAAGCATTTGAGAAGTAGTGGCATTAGGTCTTGTCTAATTTCTTCCAGAGTTGAGCAGCACATTGTCAGCCCTAGGCTTTTATTCATTGGTAGGTTTTTAATTACATTTTTAATTTCATTGATTTATGTTGGATTGTATAGAATTTTTATATCTTTTTGATTCAGCTTTAGTGATTTATATGTATTTAGGAATCTGGCCATTTCTTCTGCATTTTCCAACTTATTAAAGTTTCTCAAGGTAGGTTTTGATGATCTTCTGGATTTCTACAAGATCATTCTATTCATTTCTAATTGCATGTATTTGAACTTTGCCTTTGCTTTTATTGATAAGGTTCACTAAGTGATTGTCAATTTTGTTTAATCTTTCAAAGAACCAACTCTTCATTCATTATTTGTATTGTTTTCTTAGCCTCAATTGTAGTAATTTCTCCACTGGTTTTTATAATTTCCTTCCTCATATGAGCTTTGAGTTTGGCTTGCTCTTTTTTTCTAGTGACTTCATGTTCAACATTAAGTTGTTTATTTGAACTGGCTCTGTTTTCCTGATAGAGGAATTCACCTCTATAAATTTGATTGTAGGACTGCTTCCCTCATGTCTTGTACATTCCAGTATGTTCTTTTGGAATTATCATTTAATTATAGAGACTATTCTCTTATTTAATTTCATCCAGGACTCACTAGTTGTCCAAGACATTGTTATTTAATTTCCATGTGTTTATGTAATTTTTTGTGATTTTTCTTTCATTTTTAACTTAATTGCAGTATGTTCTGATATTATGAATGGATAAATACAGTTATTTTGAATTTACTTAAGCATGTTCTATTAGCTACTCTGGTCTATTTTGGAGAACATCCCAAGTATAGCTGAGAAGATTTTGCATGCTGTTGTTGAGACGTGAAACACTGTAGACATTTAATAAGTCCATTTGTTCAAAAGTTTGATTCAGTTTTAATTCATTGTTAAGTTTGTGTTGAGTTGATCTGTTTGTGACAGTGATGTATTGAAATCCCATGTTATACTTATATTAGTGCTTGTTTGACTTGTTTTGTATCAATAATACTCCTTTTATATAGTTGGGTGCACTGGAATTTGTTGTGTAAACATTTATGATTATAATCTCTACCTCTTGAGTTGTTTCAAGGATGTAGTGGCCTTCTTTGTCCTCTTAACAGTCTCAGTATGAAATCCACTATGTCTGCAAACAGAAGAGCTACCATTTTTCTTCTGTGTTCCTAATGCATGGAATATTGTTTGCCATCCTTTGCCTTTTAGTCTATGAATTTTTTTTAATTAAAATGTGTTTCATATATGTAGCATATGTTGGATATTGCTTCTTGGTCCATTCTTTCACTCCTATTCTTTTGTTTGGTGAGTTGAGAGTATTAACATAGATGTTTATAACTTATATATACTGACTTCTCTTATCAAGTTACTTTCATTTTGTTAATTCCTTTTTGCCTCTGTTTCATTGCTTGCTTTGGTGGATTCATTCTGTTGGAGTATAAGGGGCTATAATCCCTGTTAATTCTTTCTAGAGTGTTCTTCAGAAATTTTGGAGTGCTGTTTTTGTGCTCAAGAATTTCATCAGATGTTCTTTGTCATAAATGTATCTTATTTTTCCATCAAATTTGAAAGTCATTTTTGTAAGATATGCCAATCATGATTGAAGGTTGTTTTCTTTTAGGACTTGAAATAATTCACTACAAGTGTTCTTTGATTTTAGGGCTTGTTATGAGAACTCTTCTGTGGTTCTGATGGGCTTTTCTTTATAGGGGACTTGTTTGTTTTCTGCATTATCTTTTAATAATGTTCTCTTCTTGTGGATTTCTGGAATCCTTGGTGTATATTTCTTTTTTTTCCCGATCATGATTAATTGGAGTTCTATATGCTTCACTTATCTGTGTGTCAAATTGCTTTCCTCCATGTGGGTACTTTTCTGCCATAACATTTGTGAATGGATTTTTTATGTCACTTGTGCTATCTCTTGCTTTTTCATTGACTCTGATCATTCTTATGTTATTCTTCTTTACATCACGTAGGAGCTGATGAATTTATTTCTTATGGTCCCTTCCTATTTTTAAGAAATCTTTCTTTTCTTGATCACAAACAAGAAACATGTCTTCTGTATTTGATATTCTGCCCTTACACTGGCTCATTCTGATGTTTGCATTTTGAACTCAATTTTTAATCTCCTGCAGATCTGTTTTAATCTGTTTCATGGAATCTAATACTTTCATATTTTGGCTGCTCATAGTTTTCACCATTTCTCTATTATAGTCTTATTTTGTATGTATGTATCTGCATTATAGTCACTCAGCATGTCTTTCATTATGGTCACCAACTCTGTAGCTATCTAAGAAATTATTTCTCATTTGATTTTTTTTTCAGAGCCTCTTTCATGTGGTTTTTACCTCTAATTTTACCACTTCAGTGAGTCCAAGTGGGTGGACTTCCACCTCACCTCCTCACTCCCTGGGTTTCCCTCTGGTGATCTTGAAGTCCAGGCTTGCATTTTGTTTAATATTCCCATTTTCTTTTGTTTTTAAGTTTAACTTCTTAGCTGATGCTTCTAAATTGCCTATGGTGCAGAACTTTATTGCTAGTGCTTATAACTCAAGAAATGACAACTTCTTTGGGATGTCTTCCACATGTAGTTGTATTTTAGATTTTGAATCTGTTGCAAAATCCTATGTCTTCAATTTTGTTGGGGAAGAGAAGTTGCTGCCTAGTTGACCTAGCCCCTGGTTCTCTGATGTTAACCTATAGTAACTTTATGACACTTAGAAAATCTCAGTCTTAGCATACTAGGAAGAGCAAGCCAAAGTATGTCATCTTGTCTAAAGTGGTATGATCAGCAGAAACAATAGCATCAAACACAGCCTCAAAAATGGCAAGCTGAAGTAATTATTGATTTCTCAACTTTAACTGTATAAACTAGATTCATGGTTATATAACTATCTAAAATGAAACAGAAGATTGAATTCAGTGACTAAATGCTCAATGTGGCAAATTTACCCTCAATGGAGCAAGTTTAAAGGTAATTACAGGTAGAGAGTTTAAAATAAAAGAGGAAAACATTAGAAGCAAGGCTAGAAAAAAAATCAGGATCACACAAACTCCTGTAGAAGACAGGAGGGAAATACAGAAGGAATAAATAAAAAACAAGAACAGAATTTGATACCAACAACAAAACTGGAAACTATGTTCCTGCTCAAATAAAAACAAGAACAACTAAGAAAAAAGAAAGAGGAAAAAATGATAAGAAGAAAAAAAGTCTACTTTAAAGGGTATATCTGCTGTCACTTGTATACAACATAAGCGATAAAGTCCAGAGCCCTGTTGGTGAATCCCAAAATGTCAGTCATAGCTTTATGACAGGGCTTGGACAATTCCAGTGAGACTGCACCTATAGTTCCACTGAAGTTCAGGCTGGTTTCTGACTGTAAGCCTAGAACTAGACCTGCTCAGCCTGTGGCCTATTCACCTCAGCTGGCTTAAACTTGGCTCCCTGATCTCTTGCCGGCTTAGCTCCCTGACCCTGACACTGGGACCCTGACCCCACTGGATGGAACCAGTCAGTGCTCTGAGTTCTGAGCTCAGTTGACCCCTCCTTTAGATGGCTCATAGCTAATCACCCTCTCTTGTTGGGGCATCAGTACCCAAATAGCTCACCAGCCACTGCGGTCTGCTGTGTCCACTGCTCTGCTCCACTGGTGAGTTTCTTCTGAGAACCCTTTAAGGTAACCTGTAGTCACTATATCTCTGCAGATTCCCTCTCACACAGTAAATCTTGGCTCAGAGAAAAAATGCTACCTGTCCCCTCCTTCTTCTTTGTTTTCTTGTCTCTCTTCGCTCTCCCAGTGTTCTTCAAGACTCTCTTTGGATCCTTCCTGGGTCCTGGGGTCCCATATCCCTCCTTGTTTTCTTCCTTCCTCACATTGCTATATTCCATTGTCTGGACATCAAATCTTGGAGAGACTCTTTTTGTCCTGCTCACTGCTCTGCCATCTTCCCAAAAGTCAAATAAATATATGATTTCTTAATCCTCAAATGCGATATTTTCTAATGGCAGCTTAAAAATTCAGTCTCACACAACTTGAAAAAAAGAATGCTATAAAGGTATTTCTCAGTCAGTATAATACCAAAGACTGGTCATGGATATGATCTCAAGAATTGGTATTTCTATTTAGAAATCACTGAGATACTCTGACGTTTTCTATCTTTAAGTAGCTATTTCAAAGTGGCATGCTGAGCAGAAGTATGGCTACTCATGACGTTAACTAGCAAAATGACTATAGTCATTTTTCTATGTGGAGATATTTCAGAAGACAAGAACAAAACAAAAAGAAAAGAGGAAAAAAAACCTGTTTCCATGTTAAGAACTGGGAAATAGTTTAGTGGTAGATCAGTTAGCATGTATAAATACTTGTATTCAACCAAAGTACTGCAAAATAGCAAAACTCATATATCTCTGTCCATGTCTAGGTTTCCTAGAAATACGTTTCTTGTTTATATCTCAGCTTGTATAAATTATTTTTTATGCTTGCTTAAAAACTTCTTGAAGTGAACTCATAATTTTTCTGTTTTGGAATAAGGGAAAATATAAGATAATGTAGTTACAACTAAATAATTAAATCGTATGTAAAAGTATTGTTTTTATAAATTTAGAATTGTGTATACATTTGATATTTAAAAACTTGTAAGTTACATATAAATATGAACTGTTAATACATACTGTAGTGGAAATATATGAATTTAGTGATAGTTTCGTTATTTAATATTATATAATATTTTGAATAAATATTTTAAAATCTTCAGTAGAAATATCTTCCCTCATTAATCAGAATTGACTCAGTTTTAAATTTAATTAATGTTATATTTTAAATGATTTTTAAGTATTGTAAGATAGATGAATTATGGAAAATAATGAATCTTGCATATTAACCATCTATTTGTATAAAAAGGAAAACAAATTCACATACATATCTATTAAATCATAATGTCTTGCTAGTTAATAAGGATGAGAAAATTGTCATACTTAGACTCAGTTAATTAATAAATTATTTTCTATTCCATAATTGGCATGTAATTCTAAAATCATGAGGTATTACAGATTTAGTGCAAATGACAGGCAGCAAGGGAGTGTGACAGTTTCTTCTAATGTCATGTCTACATGGAAAGCAGAAAACACATGGTCATAAAAATGTAGAGTTCCTGATTAAAATGTATTTAGTAACTATCAATGTTATAAAGTAGCTTTTTAAAAGCTAGCATATTATCACTTCTATATTTTTCTATTATTTGATTTAAAACAAGCACTCCTATTTTTAAAGCCATACTTTTATAAATATTCTTTGAAATAGGACATAGAGGTCCTATTTTGCAAAGCCACCTGACTTAATCTGTGCAGCAGGAACAAGTACAGAAAAAGTTCTTATTTCAGACAGATTTTAGAGACTCCTACAGCATCATTGTCCTTAATGATTTCTCGAATCTGTCATCTTCTTTCCTATCTCCTTTCCTTGGTAAAGTCTAACACCGAACACATTACTTGATCATCAATTTTGAATCTTTTGTCTCCATTTGCTATGTTGACTTCTTGTAATTAGCATTAAAAACATCTACTTAATTTCTCCAAAGGAGATGTAGACTTTCTTTTTATCCATAGAGATCTAAATACAGATAAACATTGTAATTAACATGAATAGATTCATTGATGAAACACTACTAACCTACAATTAGTTTCTATTATAAATATGGATATAATGTGCTCATAATTTGGTTTGTGTAATGTGGAAACTGCATACTTTTAAATTAATGGTCTGAATACACTGCTTATTCAATAGTGAGAACCCTTCTTTTAAACCTATGTAATTTTTTCTAGACTTTAGTTACATAAAATACAGGATATGGTGACATTAAAATTCACACACACACACACACACACACACACACACCATATAAATGTGCTTGCATACACACAAATGTGAATTTGGGAAAATTAGGTTAAAAACCCTGTGTGATATAATTATGAGAAAAATAAATTAGTGACTAGATCTATTTTAATGCAATGTTTTACATAGTTTCACATGAGGAAAATGTCAACTGAAACTGCATGGAAGTTGAAATTTTTTTACTTTTAATATATTGGTGACAAAAAAAGTTACTTAAGTTTCAGGAATAAGGGTATCTAAATATTACCTTTTTAAAGTTCATTTGATAAGAATTTTGAATTGCTTTCCTAATGTTGAAGATATGCAATGAATTTTATAACACACTGAAATATAAGAATTTTTTTCATAAAAAATCATTAAGAACCAGGAACTCTGGAGAGTTCAACATCATTCAGTTCTAATTACCATATTAAAATTGATGTCATTAATATGTGATTACATTAAGAAAACTTATAGTATGATGTCATGGCCACAGGATTTTTATTTGGTATATTTTGAAATTGTATGCTCATAAAATGTGCATATAAATATTGTTTAAAGTAACCATATGTAGTAAATTTGGAGCAGCAATACCAAATAACAGTAACCATAGCCAAACATATAAAAGAGACATCTTAATATTCTACTCTTGGTTTTCTTTACTCACTGAATTTTTTTGAATACCATTTGACATGTCAATGCAGACAAATGGAGATTCTCTGGCTTCAAATTTCTAAGTCTCCTGCCTAATGCAGCTAGTTGATAAGTACCTATTCTATATAGTAAAGATTGAACAAATGTGCTAAGTGATAATGGCCAAGAATGTGGTGAGCAGAGAGCTAATCGCAAAAAGAATGCAAGGAGCTGGCAGGAATGAATGTCCATGGGCTATGACAGCTGTAGTAAGGCAGAGTTGCCATGTGGAGAAATAGTGAGTAAGGTTGGGTATCTTTGGAAGAGAGACAAGCATGATACAGATGAGCTAGTACAGAGCTAGCATTACAATCTATTAGTCTATTTGACATGAAGATCCTTTAAAGACGAAAACGCTACTGAGTTGAGATTTGTTATCTAATCACGGTGAATTTTGTGTGCTTGGTTCTTAAAGATTAAAAAAGTTTGAAAAGGTAGAAAATTTCTTGAAGATATGTAGTCCTTTGGAACAAATAATAGTGCCTTCAGATTTATGAAATCGGGAAGAAGCTTCAGAACCACCAGGCACATGTGAGTATGAAGCATATTAAGGGGATCAAAAGCAAGATTTCCTGTCAGATACACCCGTACTTTTGTTGCCTCAGCTCTCCTGATACTCATCCTTTCCAACGTTTTTCATTCTTTCTCACAGATTTGTAGTCTAGTAGAGGATTATTATGTGTCATGGCTTGGGTGGAGATGTACACCCAAAGCCTCATGTGGTCATAGGTTTTTCAGAGGTGGCTAGATCTAGGCTGAGTGATGCAGAATGAAGTGTGTGATGCTGAGTTTGATTACTAAATTAGTCCACCAATTGGTTTGGCCTAGCTCCGGGTCTCAGTAATGAAAGGCACATCCTGAGTGTGGGTGGAACCCCCCAAGGGTGCTTAACCCAGAAGGCATAAAAGAGAGGGGCAGGCTGCTGCTGCTACTTCCCTATTTCTTTGCTTGCTACTGTACTGCCTGTTGGAAATCTCTGCGATGTGGCTCTGAGCAGGATTTAAAATTAACTAATTGGCTTTCTGTGTTTATTCTCTGTGTTTATCCTAGGCCTCGGCCCCGTGCCTGGCGATGGGAGCTGATTCACAGTAAGTGAACCTCTATGAATCACTGGTCCTGGCTGAGGCCTGTAGTGCCCTGTGATGCCAGAGACACCTCAAAGGCCTAAATAAGGACCGGGCTGAGGACACCTCGGTTCCAGCCCCAATTAAGTAGAGAGAGACTGCAGCTGCAGGCATCTCACTCCTGCAGTCTCACTCCTATCATAAATGTCATCATGGAGATAAGATGGTTCCTCTAAATTGGTATAATTTACTACTTGGAGAAGTCTTTGAATTGATTCCCAAGGTCCTGATCATTTCCTGCACTTCCCTCAGTATCCCTTCTCTCTGTCTAAATACCCAATAAATATGGGCTACCCAGAGAAGCTCTTCAGCTCTTTGTCTTAGCCCCCAGAGTCTAGAACTCTGCAAGATGGTTTTGGTCCTCCTGGAGCCTAAGTGCATACCACTTGTTTCGTTTATTTAAGCCTTTGCTCTACTATCATTTAAGAGATTGGGGATTGTGGCCAGGGCTCCTGTAACTGCCTTTGCTCTCTGCTTTCCATGAACTGTTTGTCCTCTGTGACGTCCTTCTGCCACATCACCTGGTCTTGTAGCCAGACAACTATAAACTAAAACTCTATAAATAAAAAGGCACAATACATCTTTTGTCTTTTAATTTTGGGTGTCAGGTATTTTGTCTCAGCAATAAAAGGGAAGAAGCTATGTTTTAGATTAAAGAAGATACTTTAATATTTTAATACTGTGGTGTTTATGAGTATTCTTTCAATTTGGTTTGTAGGAAATATGTTTAATTTCCCTTTATTTTTGAAACAAAAATCAAGCATACAATTTTAGTATTTAGTTTTAGTTTTTGTTTTCCATAACACCACTTTGAATATACTATGCCACTGACCGTATATAACATAGATCATTTGTATCAGTCAACTGTGTTATATATTCCTTAAAGCCAATATGACTTACTTTTCAATGCTTTAAACATTTTTACTTTTTTATTTGTTGTTAATTAGCTTGGCTCTAATTCACTAAAGCTGGGATTTTCTTTGTCTATCCTATTTGAGATTTCTTTTTCATTTTTCAATTTTCATGGTGTGTCTCTTCAATTTTGAGGAACTTGTTACCTATTATGTCTTCAAATAAAACAATGAAGGAAGTAGAATGTTTAAGGGACAAAATTACAGATGGAAACACCATGTCTTTTAAAATTATCATTTAAAATTCATTAAATGGAAGTAGTAGGCTGAATTGTAGCCTCCCAAAAATGATATGTTACAATTCCTGAGGCCTGTGAATTCATTATTTTACAGAAAGGGCATTGTGGGTATGATGAAGCATATAATTGATGGAGGGTAAGGTTGTCCTGCATCATCCTGCTGTGCTCAGTCTACTCACATGAGTCCTTAACAGTACGTGTAGAATCTTTTAGGTAAGAAAACACACAGCATGAGAAGAACATGGCTGCCTGTTTGTGAGCTTCAAAGTAGAGCAAAGAGACTGCAAGCCAAATAGTATTGATTACAATACTCATATCTGATTGGGAATCCTAGCAGTTTAATTTGGCTCAGTTTAGCACTATTTGAACTACCTCTTCTGGAGGAGGTCAGGCCTACTGTCATATGAGACTCTTCTTAGGTGGTCAAATATACGTGGACTAACTTTTGTGACAACTGGTAATTGCTCCAAGGAACTTTTCCACTTTCTACATGAAAGAGGAAGAATCTTAGCATCTTATTTTCAGGGAAGCATTCCACAAGGGTGAAAACAAAGACTACAAGGTCCAGAAATACATGAAAGAAATTTGCTTTATTCAGAAGACAAAAAAGTTATAAAATCAGTTAAGAGTCTAGAAATGAATAAATAAACTCCAATTTCTTGACAGGAATGAATGGTGGAATTATTGTAGTTTTTGTGCAAGTATTGTGCTAAACCAAATATTGTTATTATTTTATAAAAATTATTATTGACATACTTGATGGATTATTCATAAATGATGAGTACTTTAGAAAGTAATTGATTTGTTAATTTAGTTGAATTTTCTTAAGTTAATGCTAATCATGATCCTTTGATACAGCATTTCTGTGAGAATTTATATAACCCTAATTAAAATTGAGTATGATACATTAATTAATAATGTGCATCATTTAAAATTATGTGCTCAAATCAAACTCATTCCCAGAATTCTATATTTATGTCATTTGATTACAGTGCAGATATCATATATCATTTTGACTATTACACAGGGTAGTGTATAAATCTTTCATTATTTGATTGCAGTGATGTTAGTTATGTTCCTGGAACTCTTCAATCATTCATTAAAGACTAACTTAAGATGATCTAAGGTAAAAGCATGCTTCTTGGTTTCTCCTTTAAAAGTTATAACAAAGCTGGGGGAAAGTAAAAATGAGAGAAAAGAGGAACGGACACCACAGGCAAAAATTATTAAACATTCATTAGAGTCAGTGTTCACTGAAGACAAATCAATGAAGAATCAGAAAATTGTCTAGCCCTTCATGAGGATGCTTAGAATTAGGTAATAGTATGTTTCTTTTATTTTTATTCATATATAATACTTAGGTATATTTCTGACATTAGAGACATTAAAAACTTACAAATATTAGATATACATATTTTTATGTACATGATATTGATATTTAGAGTAAAATTACGTGGGCATGCTGTGTATTAGTTTATCAACTAAGCATGCATCGTAGGTATGATCTCTGAATGTATTTGACAATAGGTTTTGAGGTTTAAACAGGAAAAGAAATCTGGTAAATTATTCAAACATAGATTCCTTGACCTAAGTTGTATATTCTGATTCTTTAAATCGTTAGATTTAAAGAAAGAAGTCTGGATATTTAAAATTTTAACCCAAAGAATACTTAAAGATTAGATGAAGATAGCATAGTTAAAATAAATAATAACAATTCTCAATGATTCTACTGTTCTTATTGTTTGAGTTACTGTTTTCTCCAACAAAAATCTTTGTAATATTTTTCAAGTTAGAATGATGCATTAAAAATGGTTTCAGATACTTCAGGTTTATATATGGCTACGAAACATTTGAAAAACTGAAAAACACACAAGAAGAGAAAGCAAATATTTTTAAAATTTTTTATTAGTGTAAAGTTTGCAGTACATTATTACGTCTGCTGTGGGGAGTGAGTACATCTATGTAGCACATCTTACTTCTCTATGCTTACAGCCCTGTGGCCTTCTTCCTGGGCAGGGTATACTTGCTTACTTCCTGGAGCTTTTCCTAGCAGATGTACCATGCTCCTGGCATCGATCCATTATAGCTGCAGCCACATCTCTACAGATTTGTGCATAACCATCTAAGATTTTACTGGAAAGATTCAATTTCTGTTACACATTGCCTGACCTCTCAGGTCTTCCTTTGAGGTCTCAATGGAAACCTCCATAACCCCACAATGCCAAACTCACTATGTCTGCAAAACCAGCATCATGTGGACAATACTATTGTCTACCATCAACTTCACAAGCAGGTCAGTAATCTTGGATCATCACGGCAGCACCCTCTTACTGCTTGAAGCTCAACATAAGGAAACACTTCCTTACACTACATGAAACTCACTGACCAGGTCACCTTGAGTCTCTCTTCTCAAATACTTTTTCAATATACTTATATTTTTATACCCTTGTAATGTGCAGAATTGGGCCAATTCATGAGCTGATGCTGACACATTTTTCCTATTGTCCTTCTGCAAAATACTTGTCTTTTTGATAATACTTATCTTTTCAATAACCACACCTTCTGTGGGGACAGGTTCACATGTGCTTTTTTTCTGGCCAAACCACAGATGATTTGAAATCTTTCTGTTCTGCTCTTTACTATTGTTTCTCCTTTTAAGTTTGGATAAAGATACAATAACCATGCCACAGTTCAATGCTATAAAATTTACTCCCACATATGTGCTAATCTGTAACCTTTAAATTCAGCCTCACACAGAGTTTTAGGTCATGAACAAAATGAGACAATTTATTGCCAGAATGTTCCATGCTATTTCCAGTCCCCTTAGTATCCTGACTCCACCTGAAATCTTAGGAAAGTGACTTTAAGGTTCACATTGCTTTCAAAATTTTTGTCTGCTGAATTATCCTATTACATTTTTCTCTATGCTTTCTCCAGTTTCGTTGTCCAAAATTTTCCAAACTCCTTTTACAGATGAGCTCCAAGCATTCTGAACTGTGTGTTAAGGTATTGTCACAGAATCAATCCTACTCCCTGGTCACTATTATTTTTGTAAGAATTTCATTGTTGTAGTCAAATATCTGAGACAGTTATCTCAGTGGGCCAAAAATGTATTTTGCCTTTCCTTTGAGAAGATTCAGTTCATGGTCAGCTGGTTCAGGTGACTGAAAAAACAGAAACTTCAGGGTTGATGAAAGCTCCCCACCTCATGGCTGCAAAAAATGGGACTGGGAAGAGCCAGAGAGAAAGGGAATAGAGACCTGTAAGGTCCTGAAGATCAAACACGTGATCCCACGTGACCCACCCACCATGCCCACCAGTGTGCTTTACTTCCTTCCCTGGATCTCGCTTCTCAAGCCGATGAAGTGGATGATCAAGATGAGCCGCCATGAGTCCATGCTTTTTCCCTTCACCGGTATTCTTGCTTTGGATTAAAAATAAATGCTTCCTGGAGGAAAGCTTATGCAATAGAGTAAATGAAACATTTACGCCGGCATTTGTTTCCTTACAGTAAAAAAAAAAAAAAATACTTCCTCATCTCGCTATGGAAAAATGTCTCTACATTTAGTGTTAGATACTGTTGCAGTTTCCAATTAGCCCTTGAATTTGCTACCCATTTTTCGATGTGGATACTTTAGAATGAATGAATATATATCTAAGGACATAAGTTTGACAAATAATCTGTTCATGGAAAATATAACACATATATATGTGAAAAAAATTTTGCATAATCACACAATATAATTTAATAGTATGTTTCTCACATCATCTCTTAAATTACAAAAAAAGTGTTTTTTAAGGCACTTTTATTGCCATGGCCAAAAGTCTGAAAACACAGTTAGTTGATGACAAGTTTATTCTGGTTCACAGTCACCTTGCTCTGCTGCTTCTAGGCTTGTTATGTGGTAGAACCTCACTGCTGGAAGGTGTCCCGGGGATGCTCCTAAGGATACAGAACAGGTGACTGACATATGTGCTGAATTTTAAATGTGAAAAATATTACAATGAAAAACACGCTGAAGCTGATTCCTCTCCAAATAGTCTCCCTCACTTCCAACACACTTATCCCATCAAACCTCGCATTTTTTGAAGTAATTTTGGAAGTACCTTTTTCTGATTGCTTTTATAAAATATGATAAAAAATAAAAATCTGGTGAGTACTGATGTCCTGTGCTGCCCAGTGGAAAGGCAGAGTCATAAAAGCATTGCAGCCTATCTTCATTTACCTTATTTATGGAAATTGGTATGAGGGGACTTCTAGATTTTCCCCAAAATAAAAATGGTAATGAAAGGAAAATATTCTGATCTCATTCAAGACATAACCTCTAAAAACATAAAAGAATACTTTTATAAATGCTTCAGAAAATGGGATGGGTCATGAGATTAGTGTGTTTGAAGTGAGGGGGAACATTTTGAGGGTGTGTAACAGCAATATGTTTTTTAGTGAACTATTTTGAAGAGAATCAGTGATAATGTCTTTTATTAGGTTAAATTTATTTTTTAATATAAACATTTGCCTGGTTTTTGATCACTCCTTGCAGCAGCCAGTAAATGGCAAGAGGAGAAATAAATGTAAAGGGGAGGAGGAATGTAGGGACACGAAATTATGATCACTGAAGGATTAATTCACTGATAAAGTTAAACATCTGAATATCCAATTGTTTCAAACGTCTATTAGCTGCCAATCAAGCCTTCAAAACAAAGAGTTGTAGGAGGACATTGAGATAACAAACACAAATAGCAAGTAGATTTGGTAAGGATAAAAAGAAATGTGTTTTCATATTTATGGTAGGTGTTTTTTTTGAAGAGAAAAAGTATTGAAATAACAATGAAACAGAGTTTCAATACAAATTAGAAGTAGAATTACAATAATTAATACATAGCATATTGTTGTCTTAGCAATTGTTATTCAGAATACTAAACATGAGCATATCTTGTCCAAATAGCATTAGCACAAACCTGTCTTTTCAATGAACTAAGGGATACTAGCTGTATATCTTAACTATTTTGTTTATACATATAGTTTAGAAAATATCTTTAATACACTAAAAAAGTGTTTTTCTTCAATTAAATTATTTGGTAAACATAAGAATTTACTTATCTATTAAAGTGAACTCAGTATTCAGTGTATATATAGTGTATATAGTGTATATATATAGTGTATATATACAGTGTATATAGTATATATATATTCAGTATATATACACTAACGTTCATACATTGTTCAATAAAAATAGTAATATAAAATATGTTTTAATTAAGCTTTAGCATCCATTCATCTATTGATGGATATATAAGCTGCTTTCAAGATTTAGCTATTTTGAGTTATCCTGCTATAAATATGAGTGTGCATTTTAACTGTAACATGCTGTCTTTAACAATTTCAGGAAGACACCTAGAAGGGGAATAGTTGGCCTTATTTAATTCTCATTTTAGTTTTTTGAGGAACCTCCATAATGATTTCCATAGTGACTGTACTAGTAGAAATTAGAACCAACAACGTAGAAGGGTTCCTTTTCCTCCACAGCCCATATGGTAAGTGAAATAAATCAGATACACAAACTTACATGTCACATGATTTCCCTCACATGAGACACTCAAAATATAGATGAAAAAAAAGACAGATAAGAGAAAATAGGGGGATAGAAATTTTTAAAAAGAGGAGGACCAAGAGATCAAAGGAGGGTAATCAGAAGAGGGGAAGAGGATGAGAAAAAGAATTATGATGTTATTATGTATCTTTGCCAAGTCCTCTTAAGAACTGTAATCATTATGATTTTCAAACCTGTACCAGTAAAATTATAAACAAAAAAGAAATTAAGACTATAGTAGAAATATGCAGTTTAATACTTTTGTGTTAGAAATACATGCCTTTTAAGTCAAATATTTAAAATGTATAAAATTTATAAATCATATGCTTATGCAAAAGTCACATTTTACTAACACATTTGAAGGGCTAGTACAAAAACAGTTCACAATGTACAATATATGAATGTTTTAAATTAAAATACATTTACTATTGGAATCTAAATCTTTCTAATTTAATGGGAACCAAAGTGATATTCTTCTAATATTAATTTGAACTGTGACATTTTCTCTTAATTATATTTTTGGTATAATATTTAGTGAAAAATTTGTGAAAGAGTATGACAGAAACAAAATTGCACTTGCTAGTACATTGAACACTTCTGGAAAACTTACCACATTAATAATGGCTCTTCCACTTGTAGTTATATTAAAATTTATTTAAGGCCCACTTTTTAATTCCTTGGAATTTCATGTTATAATCCAATGCCTCTACCTTATGTTTGTAATCAAGCTCAGAGGGACAGGGATTTTCAAGCCTTTTGGAGAGCACATCATGCCACTCTCCCTGGAAGCTGGACGTGGGGTTACAGGATTTAATTCTTGCCTTGGTGGGGTTCAGTTCTACTTTAGATCATTTTCTATCTATCCCTCTGTTCATTTGTTGAATGTCAGTGCTTGTCAGATGTCATTGCCCTGTGCACATAACTTGTGTTTGAATTTTAGAAAGGTTTACATACAAGAGGTTTTGTTGCATCCCAGAGAAAATTTAGGACTTGAACTTTTGAGCAATACTGAGCATCTCGAAACTTTGCAAAGGACATTTGTGCAATTTTTGGTTGTATGTAAGACAGTTACATCGTGTTCTGAAGAATTATGTCTTCCATATTATCTTTATGTGGAGATTAAACGTGGCTTGAAAAGATGCCTGTGAGCATCAGGTTGACAGAGGGTTCTCCAAGGACAGTTAATCCTGAAGGCCAACTGAAGCAGCTTGGGAAGATGCTTGGAAATCAGCACACTTCTGGGTATTTCTGGGTGAGTCACACAGCATGACCTTAGAGACTGTCGCTGCCTTAGCTCTTCCTCTTGGCTCTGTCATGCTTTTTATTGCTTCTGGTTGCGTACTGTTGGCAGTTTTCTTCCGCCTACTCTTCTGCCTGCAAGCCAACTTGCCCTCCCCTGAAACTACAAAAATGTTTATCTGCTTAGATGACTTCCTCAGGGATTTGCAGTGTTATTTGCTAGTTTTGTGGTCCTGAGGATTGGACTCGGTGCCTCACACTTCATTGCCAGATATAAGTGTAGACGAAAAAGTATGTCTAACACGGGCTGGTGACCACATAGGTGTGAAACAAATCCTGTGGCAGCTTTTTGTAGCTGGTAGATTTAAATTTCTGAAATGCCAACCAATTTTCAAGCACCTGTTCAAATCTTCAGGCGTGCCATTTGCTTTAGGCTGAGAGATCACACGATACAGTTGTTTTTCTTTTAATCTCTCTTTTACGCAAGTAAGGAAGGGGAGGTGAGATTTTTAAGTAATTATTATACAGGCTTTGGTGAATTTTGTGGTATATACCTCATACTTCTTTGAGCCTTTTACATTCCCATAGTTGTATAATTGCTGAACATTTATTGAGTTTTTTCAATGTGAAAGATTATTTCTAACACGTTATTCAGTAGACAGAAATCAAAAGTTTAATGTGTTCATGACTTAATCATTTACCATTCATGTCATTGGAAATTTGTACACTGTTGTTTGTTAGTTGTCAAAAACCAAGTTTATATGTAAAGGAAGTGTTCAATTCACATTGCTTGTTAAGACTATTATGCACCCAGCTAAGCTAGTATTTGTTGTTTTATTCTTTCTTTGCCTTTTCTAAATATATTGGTTCATGCGGATAGTTCTAATCATTAAATTTGGCTTATCAATATTAATAATATTATTTTATATAAAATTTAATGTTTCTGAAGAAGTATAGAATTTAACCACTGTTAAATATTTAAATATAATACAATTATATATGCAGCATATTTTTATAATTTTAAGTTAATTCATTCAGAAAACATAAATATTTATGAAACAGAATTTATTCATAAACCACAAACTATTTACACACAAAAAGTAAATAGTTAAAGAATTGTTTCAAAGTTCTTTCAACAATTCTATTTAACATTTTATAAGACCTGCTTTATCCGCTAGTAAAAATAATTTTTATATGTGCATCAATTTTCAAATTCTTTGTCACATCTGGTGGTCAGTTTTTTAAATTGACTAACATTTTCTGAGGCAAAATACTGTATCTCAACTGAATTAAATTAAAAAAATTTCCTTTCAAAAAGTCTTGAAAAAATGAAATGTGAGCAAATAACCTACATTATGATTTCTCTATATTACTATTTTTGTTTTCTAAAATAACTGTAATTGCATTTTACTAAATACATACTTAAAATATCTTGAATGTATTTGTC
This sequence comes from Dolichotis patagonum, assembly GCA_004027295.1. Taxonomy (NCBI): domain Eukaryota; kingdom Metazoa; phylum Chordata; class Mammalia; order Rodentia; family Caviidae; genus Dolichotis; species Dolichotis patagonum. Next base: position 76,406 of record PVJX010000133.1, read on the forward strand.
TTGTATGTTTATGGTAATTATCTGAGCTGAATTTATGACACTCTTCTAATTTTGTTTTTATGAATTAATTTGATTGTTCATGTAATTTTACATATTTTACTCTTCTGCATTGACATTCTCTAAATTAACATATTCTGAAATGTGAGAAAAATAAAGTTTTAAAAAGCAAATGAGGTAGTACAGTTTTAAATTAAAATGAATATGTTATCTCTTTGAATTATATTTAAAAATTGCTCAGTTTGGGAATGAACTTATAATTTAGCATTAGTTAAATGTAAGAATATCATTAAAACACGAATGAAAATTATAATAGGCACTTAACATTGTGTTATCTTATTATGAATAGCATTGAGGGTCCCAGTCTTTCTTGCAGGTCACTTAAAATTATCACATTGAATCAAATTAAATAGAAATCACTTAAAATAGAATACAAATAATTAAGTCAGATTGATTCTGTACATGGACAGTCTTAACATACATACATCTGTATATTACTTATACATATATATAGCATTATTATATATTTTAATATATGTACACATCCTCAAACATATGTAAAATTCTAATTTTGATTAATGTTTGTACATATCAAGTGTAGCTCTTATTTGGAAAACTTAGAACAATGGTGCTATGAACATTTCTAGTTCATATGTTCTAGTTCATTTCAAGTTCATATGATATATATGTGTGCATATATATCATAATTGCAAGTTTTTAGTTATTAGTAGTTAAAATCATAATATATATATATATATATCAGTATGTTCAGTTTCATTTTAAATGCCAAACACAAGTCAAAAATTTAAAAAACAGTAAGAGAGAAATAATTCATCATATATACAATCTGCCCTATAAGATTGATGAGCCAGGCTTTGTGGTTCATGTTTAAAATCATTGCAATTTTGAGGGCAAAGAAGGAGGATGGAATATTTGAACCCAATGCTGGGGATTTAAGAAGACTCTGTTTTAAAATACAGTTTTAAAAAAAGGACTGGTCATGTAACTCCATGGAAAGACCTGGGGTTCAAATCTCAATAAAAAAAAAGAATAAAAAAGGAAAGAAAGAATTATCAACAATCACACTGAGCAGAAGCAGTGGAATTATTTTTCCAATATGCTAAACAAGATTTTTTTAAAAAGAGACTCATGAAGGATGGTTAGTAAATCCAGATAAAATTATTGCTCAAAAATTAAGGCAAAATCAATGCATTCCAAGTTAAGCAAAGAAAAAGCATGTAGCAGAATTTCCATATATGAGATCTACGATTGCATCTTTTGCTGAAATAAAAAAATTAGATGATAACTTGAGATCACAAGGGGAAAAAAGGAGATGACAGGGAAAGGAATCCTATAGTTAAAAACAACAGTTTTCTTTTTTTAAATTTTTATTTATTTATTTATTTATTTATTTATTATTTTTTCTTTTTGAGACAGGGTCTCACTATGCAATTCAGGATGGCCTTGGGCTCTCTTTGCAGCCCAGACTGGTCTCAGATTTACAATGACCCTCCTTCTTCAGCCTCCTAAATGCTAGGATTAGAGGCTTAATCCTAGCTCTTACTCAGCCAACAATATGCCAAATACAAGTATAACATACTCAGCCAGCAATAGTTTTCCTTTTGTAATAATTTTTTCTGGTATGTAACTCAAGGACAACTTCATAAACCACTAATTATAAAACTCTTGCTGTGTTTAAAATATATGGAGGCATGATGTGTTTAACAGTAATATCAAAAAGGAGGACTGGTCAGAAATATATTGGAGCAAAGCTTTATGGACATTCATGTTTAATTTAATTAATTAAACCTAATTTAATTTGTTGTAATTTCAAAAAACATGAAAAAAAATTTTTGAAAATAGTGATAAACTCAAACTTATTAAAACGACATACTTGAAAATAGGTACTTAAAAATAATGCAATATTGAAGAGAAACAAAAGCAAAGGTATGAGAAGCACAGAAAATAATACAATGGCAATATGGTAGTTAAGAAAAGCATCAGCAAGTACATTAATGTAACTGAAACAAATATTTACAACACAGCAATCATTCAAAAATACAGTAATCATAGACTAAAATATTGAATAAACAAAATATTTTTTCTCATGATACAATTTATGGAATTGTTCAGTGCATTTTTTAATGTCAAATATGTATATTGTTGCATTTGTTTGGGTATTTTCTTTTAAAAAATTAAACAATGGATAATAATTTTCAAACGTAAGCCATCAGGAAAGCTTTAGAATATCTTGAATTCTACAGTATAAACTTCACATGGGCGTCTTATCAAAAAATATTAATTAAGTTTAAAGAATACACTGATATATTTAAAGAATACACTGATACGCCTTAAAGTGAGGTAGCAAAAGTTACTCAAGTTCACTACGTTAAGAAATTTATATAAAAGAACAAATATATCTAGTTACAAACTTTTAAATAATTTGTTGTTACATAATATAACATCCTTTAATAAAGTTTATTTTAAATTTGAGGGTTTTTTTTCTTTTTGCAAAGGGGGATTTTGGTTAACTATTGAACGTATCCAACAGAAATTTACAGTTAAAATAAAGAATAGTAATAAAATGATACACATGAGTATAGACCCAGACAAAATTAAAGATTTAAAAGAAACTGTCTGATCTCATCTCATTAGATTCTTATCCAAGAAATAATAATTACGTTAAATCTTATTTTTTCATTTTGTGAAAAAAATGACATAAGTATATAAAATGACAACATATTTTTAAGCTCTACATGCCGTTGAATATTATTGAAGTGGAATAACACACCGAATCAAAGAGAAGTTCAACATTTTTCCCTTTGCCTTGTTGGACATTTAAGCAGACATTTTTGCTAAAATGTTATTTCTGTGAATCCTATGGAACTGTCTTTAAATTCGTTTGTGATTTCAGTTATTTTCTACGCAAATATACATTTACAAAATAATTTTATATTGTTTTTAGCAGATTTATAAAATTTACATTTTCTCCAACAATACAACTTCAGTATCTGTAAACCTCATAAACATTTTTTTTTTTTTAAATTGGGACTCAAACTCACAACCTCATACTTGCCAGGCAGGTGCTGTGTCCTTAGCCGTGCCCCTGGTATTGCCTTGAAAGTTTTAAGAGCTTAAATAATTGTGGTTGGCCAGCATATAAGATATTGATTTTTAATTTCCATTTTTGCATTGTTGATGTTTTGCTATTTCCTGTTGATTATTGATTCTTCAGGATCTTTCATTCAAAAAAAGACTGCTTAAAGTTTTACTTCTTTTATTATTTGACTGGTTGTCAATAAAAAATAAGTTTAAGAGAAAGTCTGTAAATGATTTTGGGTTAAAATATTTTCCAATGAAATGGGTTTTCTAAATTTTTAACAGAATAAAATTATTAATTTAATATTTAGTGATGTGTGTCAATCTTTGTTATGTAATAATTTCCTTTCTAATAAGTCATTACTGTTAACCCTGCAAACTTTTATAAGTTTGCATCTTACTTAAATTCTTAATGAAGTTTGCAATTAATTTCTGGGTGTTGGAGAAAATGTAGATAAAACAATAGTTTTATGTGAATTACAAATTGCATATAATTATTCAGTTAATTGTATCTCATTACTCATTTTAATAAAAGATTGATGTTACTATCAAAAGTCTGAGGAAATTTTAGCATTTGGCTCTGTTAAATCTAATAAATTACTTAATATGTTTATAACTTTAACATTTAGTATAATGCATGAAAAATAAAATTGGCCCAGTAATATGTGCATGCGTATCAGTTCCATTTAACTGAGCTACCTATCCTTTCTCATGAACATAAATTATATCTTATGGATAATTATTCAAAATACAATTTGAACATTGGTAAAATTTGAGTATAATATTCTATTGAAATGGCTTATAAATGAATGTTTAATCACATTTCATCTTATCTGACTTACAATAATTTTGTGAGCATATATTAGTAAAAAAATTATAATAGTTATCTATTTTAACCGGTATACCATATTTTAAAATAAAAAGTTTTTATTGTCTACTTACTTTAGAGTACAATATGTCTGTGGTAGTTTGAATCTCATTATGTAGGAAATAAATCTATATTTTAATTTATAATTTCTTTCTATATAAATTCTTGTCACACCTAAAATTATATTTAAAATAAAATTGTTTAAACTAAGGGACTCAGCACTTGGAAACAATTATTTTTCTTAAGAATTAGCCCAAGTTCTTTGACTAACAGAAATCTATCTTTAGTATATACTAATTTAGTATTTCTATTATATGCTTATTTCAAAATTTTGACAATATATTGTGAAAATTAAAATCAATATGTATGGTATAAAAAGCATATCACATTTGCATACAAAAATCACTTAATATTTTGTGATATTTCTTCTATAATAAAATAGGCAATCTTTTTAAAATTTATTACTTAAAGCAGTACAATGTAGTTATGTTTTCTCTGTATTAAAATATCTCACGTTTCTCATGAAAAATTGTTAAATATTTATAGATTTTTTTACACTGCTAGGAATGAAATGTTATTTAATACAAATTTGCATCTAGACAGGAAGGAAATTGGATCATAAGGCACTTTGACATTGATTTTAAAATAACAACTTCTAAAAGGAGGCATACAATAAAAATTAAAACAAATAGAAAAGACAAAGCACTCTGCTAGCAGAACCTGTACTTGGCTGCATGACGTCTCATCTCGGATGCAGTGATGAAGCTGCATTTTTTTCCCCTGAAGATGTGTTTTTAATCTGCCAACACCAAGTCACCGAAGAAAGAACCCAGTCCTCTTCCATCCCTTCCAGTCAATCAGGACCAAGCTCAGCTTTTCTCATGGGCACCTACCCCACCCCCACTAATGCAATCATTACATTTGTTTATTAAAATAACCCTGGATACTGGAATACAGGATCCGAATCTCAGTGAGTGCGTACGTACTAGTGAGAAGTGGAGTTTACATTAGTTACTGCTCAGAATTCTTTCCTCTGAATCTTCACTGCTTTGTCTCCTTTTAAGGTTTGCCTTAGCCACTAGCTTGTGCCTCCACTATTGTTTAAATTCCATAACGCTATGCTATTCCTCAAATATGCTCTGCTCATCTTTTATTTTCTTCTACTTGAAACAAGCTCATATTTCTTTCAGCAAGAAATGAGCATTTCTTAACTCGTCCTCCACATTGTAGTTTACAAGCACCTGTATCAAGCAGGTCTCTGTTTATACACACACACACACACACACACACACACACAGTGTAACTTTCCTTCCTTTGAAAAAGATTATCTTGCTTGCGGCCAGGAATTTAGTTTAGCGGCATAAGCGCCTGCCTTGAAAGCACTTGGTCATGAGTTCGATACCTGGTCCAAAAAAAAAAAAAAAAAAAAAAAAAAGAGTGTCTTGCTCATGTTGTTTTATGCATTTTACTGGTTGTGTACTAAACTTGTCAGCAGTGGGAAAACACAAATCCAACTCTATGTAGTCAGATATTGCCTTTTACCTTTATCTAGTCTGTATAACATATGTTAATGCTTAATCATTCCTATGATAACTGAGTGCCACCTTTCTCCAAAGAATAGCTGCTATAGATGTTAATTATAGATTAAAAAGCAATACCATAGTAAAATGTCACTTTTGTCGATTTCAGATAGTATCATTGTTAGTTTGGAGAATAACTTACCATTGTTTACCCAATTATCTTGAAATGTGAAAACTTGTATGACTGTAGAATTAAATGGTTTCAGGTTAAATTGATTATAAATTGGTGAATAGTAAATTTTAGCCCTGTCTTGATCATTTTAGGCTATGCTACTAAATAGAAGCTGATTAAATTGGAATGGAGGAAACTTTTAAACATAAACACACATCTCTGTTCTTTCTACTCTGAGATGAAATAATGATTACAAAATTGTGGATTTTTAGAGAATTGATATTCTCCTGGAAATCTACATAGACATAAAGGAGAGGGGAGAATAAAGCAGTCTTGCAATGTGTCTTTGACACCAGGTTTATGGATTCTTCTGACAGTTTAGCTGAGTAACAAGCAGAAGTGATCTCAAGTGTGAGATTTTCATTTCATCCCAAAGCTCAATCCTTTGGTGTGAGGAAATCTCCTGTGGCTGAAGTAAAAGATTCATTTTAGGGTGCTAAAAGGACCCCTGGGAATTGAAGAAAGGCTTCCTTTTAGGAAAGGCGAATCTGTATCACTACAGTGTGGTCACGTGTTTAAAGCATCAAAACTGGTATCAAATAATCATGTTTCAGGAATTTCAGGAAATTCCAGGTATGTGAGGAATGATTTAAAAATTTTATTAGGACAAAGGTTTACTTTTCTTTGCTCGTATTATATTTAATGAATTTATCCAGTCAACATACAGGTACTAGCCAATAGCAAATTTTAACTATATTGTTTTTAGAATGAGGAATTGAGTTATGTATTGATTTTCAAGAAATTTTGAGACAAATAAGTGTTTATGTGATAAAGCATGATAGAGATCAGTGCCTTCAAATGTGCTTAGGAAGAATGAAGACAATCTTCATGGTGTAAGAGACACATAAACTATACCCTAAGGTTATTTGAGGGACCTTTGCAAGAGAAACTGAGTGAGGAGAATGATTCTAATATGGGAGTAAAGATTCAGATAATGAAAATGGTATGACAGACACACTTTGGAAAACAGTCCCAATTGGCTGGCAGTTGCAAGGTGTTAGAAATAAAAAGGGACAGAATATGATGTAAAATTCAATACTTGGTTGAGTGGAAGGAAGTAGTACAGGGTAAACAATGTCATTGGGTTGTAGTTTTGAATTTTAGAAAGTGTATACCAGTAGGTGGAAATGGTGGTGGAAATGGAGATAACTATTTTTAGAAGTGTAATATAGATACAGAAAGATAAATTAAGATGTAATTTAATATATTCCAGCAAAAAATATGTTGAAACACTATGGATTGAGACCAGACTGCAGTCATAAAAGAGATCAGAAATTATGAATATATAAAATATCACTATTTAGAGCATAGGGGCAGGGCAAGTATATGGCTTGGATGATATTTCTAATTTTAATATCGGTGAGGTAATCAGGCTTATTACTGTTGTAGTCAGGGGTTGTGCAGAAAACAATTAGAACCAGGACATGGAGTTTATATTATTTTTATGATGGTCACCCATAGTTAACACAAGAAAAGGCAGGAAATCTATCCACAACACCAATGACATAGAATATTTAGCCAAGGGCCTAAATCCCACAGCAATGTTCCACATGAGTCCAGATGAAAACCTAGAGCCCATGACAGTGCCTCCCATGAGTCCAACTGGAGGTCTAAAGCCCACAAGAAGGACTCTCGTCAGTCTGTTTCACGGAGCTGTGCTGGGAAGGCCCAAAGGTCAGCGGGGGAACCTAGGAAGTCTGTGCCAGCAGGGGAAGGAGCTGTGCTGGTAGGTTGAGGGTTTGACACTGGAGCAAGAAGTCACACTCACAACAAAGACCAGGGCTGTCCTGAAAAGCACCACAGCCATCTTCAGCAATACGGAGACCGCGAGCTCTTCCTCCGACAAGCACAGTCCAGTACGTGCCAGGAAGCCAGTGTGTCGAGTTCATCCTGGAGACCAGGCGGCACACGTCTTCCTCTCCGGAGCCAGGAAGCAATGCTCGGTGTGAGGACAAGAGCTTCTCCAGGAGAACCAACGGCTCAAACAGCAACACGTAGGAGAACCCATAACGCATAGATGCACTTCAATGCAATGCATTAACGCCTCAACACACTTCCTTCCCCTTCTCCACATCTCCATGCACCCTGATAACCTTCCCCAGGTGAAACATCCATGCCTAGCACCATGATAATGTAATCCAGCTGGCGCTAAGTTGACCACCAGTGCCCAATTCACAACAATTACTAAACTGTAAAAAATCCAAACTAAAATCCATGTCTATTTAGAGTAAAAATGAGTACTTCTTAAATTTAAGCCCTAGACCCCTCACTTGCATTGCCTCATACCTTAGTTTGCTTTGTGTTGCAGTAACAAAATACTTGAGACTGGGTAACATGCAAAGCAAAAGTGTTTATTTAGCTTACATGTATAGAGTCTAAGTATAAATGAGAAGGCAGCCACACCAGGTTGGTTTTTGGCAGGGGTATCCTGCTGATTCACAAATAGCTGGAAGCCAAAGATAAGTATGTTAGTGAAGAAAAGCATGTTTTTGAGAAAAATAGAGAAAGCTGAAGAAGCCCATGTCTTTTTACACTAACTTACCCTCTTGGCTACTAATTATTCCTTGAAAACAAGAATTCACTTATCTTTCCCAGCATATTATCTCTGTTTACAGGCCCCAATGCTTCTCAATGCTTCTAGCTCGGCAATTACACTTTCTGAGGGATTTTGACAGGTGCAAACCACATCTAATCCATACTACCCTATTATCAACATTGGAAATGAACTCTTTCCCTTTGATTCCTCAAATCCTGTTTCCCATTTGTGGCAATTATGAATCCGTATCTGTATTATCGATTGGTATTTTTAATGAGACTGGGAATCTTTCCAGAAATATACTCCTAATATATAGTTGAATTTGAAATTTTTCTTGTTTATTCAAGTATCAGATTTTAAAACCTAATATAACAAAGTGTTAAATGGAAAGTTCTTGCCTTCCTTTAAACAATCAGCTCTATTACAAAAATAAGATACTGAAAGATATCTATGACTATTATATCTTGAAATATTTCCTCAAATTTTGAAAGTCTGTTCAGTAATTCCTCTAAAAGATTAATAACATGAAAATGATTCGCCTTTGGAGAATGATATACTAATAATTTTTTCTAAAACAATGTCACACCAATGCATATTGAGGCCAAACCATCCCAAATCTTGAAATAGAGAAATTCAGAATTGAATTTCCATAAAAATTTATTTTGAGTTCAAAATATGTTCCCTTAGAGGTGATCCAAGAGTCACCATGAAACATACAATTGAGACAAGTAAAAGTAAATGACTTCTTTTAAGATACATGCCTCTGAAGTTCTGTAGACAAACAATACATAAATAACATAACTTCTACTGAAGGTATGTTAAAGTCTCAGGAGACAGCAAGCCATAAATAGACTCGGAGAGTTGAAGTGTCCTGCTAATTAAGAAGCTTAAGGTAATTCCTAGATTTTAGGATAAGAGGGAGGACATCAAAAATGACAAGTGTAATATGGACTTATTCTCAGATTCACTACTGCCATAGTGATACAACAATATATCCATGCAAAATACGTTACCCAATATCAAGATAATTACACAGCATCAAGAAATCTTTGAAAAAGCTAAGATTTCAAAATTCACCAACATACTGGTGTTTTAGTGTTATGCCATCATTTAAAAGTATTAAATACTGCCTAGATGCCTAGTTCTTGCTACCTTTTTTTTGGCACTAGGAGTCAAACTCATGACTTTGCACCTGCCAGGCAGACACTATGCCAGTGAGATCTTTTCCCAGCCTTGCCTAGTTCTTCTTATATAAGAACAATACGTATATATGGAGGAAAATAAAAGATAGATAATAGGAAAGAAGGAGATAGATTTTTTACACAAGAGAAGGATTAGGAGATGAAGAGAGGGAGAAGGAAGCTGAGGGGGGGAGGAGAACAGAATTAAGATGTGTTACATACGTACTTGTACCAACTCTTCATGTGCAATGTGATTATTATTTACTGTAAATGTGTATTAATGAAAGTTGAAAGCAAAAGTACCTCCTATAATTTTTTACTTATATTCTCAATGTCCCAGATGAAATTGTGACGATCACATAACTTCTGCATCCCACTGACACTTTGATTTCATATTTCTGGCTCAAAGAACTAGAAGAAAAATAATCTTTTTTAAGCCACTCAGTTTGAAGAAATACTTCACAGCATAGAAACCTAGCAGAACAGTCAGCCAACTCAACTATGCCTTAGGAAAATGTACAACTGATCATGGCAAGAAACCGAACCAAAAAAAACACAGGAAGAGACAAAATATTCAATTGTCATCACGAGATATTTTCAAATTGAGATGAAGAACCTCGAGAAGGCTCTTACTTCTTTAGCTCACTAAATCTCCTAATTTTCCAGACAATTTTACTTTTCATTTCAAAAACTTCTTCCAAGAAAAAAATCATCTAGTCATTTAAAAATCAGATATCTTTTCCTGCTGTTCACTTGATTCCATTAGGTTTTCTTACACCTGTGAGAGAAGCATGGCATGTGCTGAAATCCAGTAAAAGGAATAAAATCAGAACCCATGCATCTCTGCTAGTTCGAAGCCTGATCCACATCTGGGTGATTTCTCCACATCCATTTTCTTTGGGACTAATTGCAAAATCTCTGAGCTTCAAAACACTAAGCTGGAAGAGAGGAAGACACTCCCAACATCATGACACATTGAACTTTATCAAGAGAAAGCACAAATTCATCTTGCTTTCAAAACTAGTGTGATACAATGTTATTACATTTTCCTTTTCCAAATTCCATCATTTCCATAAAAGACTTGGAAAACTAAACACTTTGAAAATGTCATCTATACTTCGTATCTCAGAAATCTCTCTCTCTTTACTCAATTCTTCTAGATGGCAATCTAACACAAATTTGCTAATATTATTATAACATGAGTTGAAAATTGGGAAAATTCCATATAGAGAGCAAGACAAGTAGGAACTAAATGAAATGTACTGGCTTATTAGGTCCTGATATGAAAATTAAAAGATTTTTTTATTAACCAACAATCTTCAAATATTTACTAACTCTTGAATGCTATTGAATGATCATTTTATTTGTTGTATATTTTGATACATACTATAAAAAGAACAAACTGTGTTTGTGGCTAAGGTGTACACTCTAGCATTATGAGTTGAAAGGTTATAATGCTTGAAATTTCTTTCTGAAGCTTCACCTAGGAAAGAGTAAAAGAAAAGGACCAGTAAAGAAACCTAGTGCAGTGGAGTTAAATAATCGTGTAATCGTGGTGAACAAGACATAGTGCCGATGTACTGTCTACAGTATTTCTGTTACTGACAATATTCACAGTAAAATATTAAAGACAAAGTCTAGAATTTGACTATGTTTTGCCTTCTGTATTGTGATTTTACAGCAATGAGTCATAATAATACGTGGGTTTTTACTGTGATTACCTCCTCCCAGTCATTGTGACACTAATGCACCACACGTGTCACACCAAAACTGCCTGTTCCAGTGGTCAACCGAGGAAAATGTACCTCCTTCTTTTCAGTGCATTGTTCAGAGGATCACATCTAGTTACTTCAGGTAATTGTCTCTTAAATTACGTAGTTTTTAATCCTTGAGATCTAGTGTTTGCTGAGGGTTGATTAGAATAAAGAGGAAACCGAATCATAGATGAAGACTGAGAAAGGATGAAGAAGTAAAATAATATGCAAGAAGTTGGGACAGTTTACCAGAACAAAAGCTTTAATTGTACAACATACATAAACAGGCCATACTTAGGGAATTGAGGAACTAACTGTACCATTGCAAATACAGTAAGTCCTATTTCTAGAGTTTTTATTGCATTTTTCTTAGAGTTAACTTTTAGAGTGATGATGAATGTTACTTTTTTTTCCTGGTTCAAATGTATCTTATTTCTCTAACTATGTTTTAATGAGGAAATGTTATGAGGTTATGTAAGGGAGGATAATATCTCAAACTGGAAATAAGTCACAAATTTTAAAGTTCTTTTTCGCATCTAAATCCTGAAAGTACCTGATTGTTTTTGTTCACATCAAGGAAAATAATATTATTCTAAATAATACCATTTTTAAAAACTTGAATAAATTATACAAGCTTAAATCTTTATTTTGGGCTTTTTTATTTTTCAAAGAAAGCTGCTATGTTTCCCACAGTGTCAAGGAAACTGGAAAATTATAGGTAAGGCACTGCTATAAGAGTCTAGCATTTCTGGAAGAAAAGTAGACTTTCTATTCAGACTTGCTTTCTGTATGTTTCATACACAAAATGGTCCTCTTCTCTCCGTGAAATCTCCTTGAGTTAATTAAGTTAGACGATGACTAACTGAAGAGCTTCATTTTCATTTTATTTTTCAGTTTTTGGCAATGGTACTGTGACGAGGTAAAATTGATTTTCTAGGGAATTATTTTTATTCAATATTGCTGACAAGGGGCTGTGGCTGAGTATGAGAAACATGTTTTTAAAATGGATTATCTATAAAGAATAAAGAAGTGTGTTGTGCAAGTGCATAACAGTTCCCATGAATAGTGCTTACATGAATAAGAAGTTTAGATATGGAGAACAATATCCCTTTTATCTTTTGGTAACTCCTTGAACACGCAGGCCAAGCATTTTTAATTCAAAACAAATTCTGCATTTATAAAACTAAAGTGTCATTCACTTACAATAATATCAAACATGAAACTATGCTCAACTATAGCAGAGTTAGAGATATGGCGTTAGATAATGTTGATGTCCAGTTGACTTAATGTAAGGTACTGTGTTGCCTATGTTGTCCTCTTCTGATCTGCTCTGTACTGCTCCCTTTTGTTTTATTCTCTTTTAAATTAAAAAAAAATGTTATTCACTTGCTCTATTTTTAAAAACATATACAAAGTTATTCACATGCTCTCTCAATTACAAAAGCTGGCAGCATAGAACACTAAAAAATAAGAAGCAAATAGCTTAATTGGTATAATTAGAGATAAATATACTGATAGATTTTGTCAAGATATTATGTAATGTTTTGTGGTATATAATTACCCTTAGAGTATTTAATAGGTTTTTCTTCAATTTTAAAACAGTATAAATTGGCATAAACAACAAACTGTAACTACCAAAAACACAGCTTTGCAGTGTTTTAGTTATATTTTCTACTTTTCTAACATTCTAAGAAAGAGTTTACACAACTATAGAGGAGTCATTGATGTGTTTACACCTCAATTCAGGAATGAGTGGAAACAAAACAAGGAGCCAACAGGCTTGAATAAAGCTGACTCGGGTAATCTTTTTCTTACTTACCTACAACATTTGACTCTTCCTTAGAATTTCCGTTTTCAGTTTCTCACTCTCTAATCATCTGTTTCTCCCATGAGCACTGACAAGCCTACAGGAATCAATGGAAGAGAAGTCCCCATCATACCCAACAGGGTCTTCATTTTGGACACATATACTTTTTGACATCAGAAGAATCTTTCTAAAAAATTATTTACAAATTGATTTAAGAAACATTTTTCCAGATCATTTATTTCTGTATACACTTCATCCTAGTGTGACCCGTTTGAGAACCGCAGTTTGTACTCTAACACCCTCCTTCTCTATTATTCTTCCATAATTTTATTAGTGAAAGTATCTTACATTCCATTAAAATGTACTACCTATGCAATAAACATTTCCAAACACTTAAGCAATGAAACAGTTTTAAGTATAATGCCTTTGAAACACTCCTTAGAAGCCTGATGTACATCTCAATTAGCTACAAGTCTCAAAAATATTTTTTTATAAAACACCTTTAAAAGCTATGTGCTGTTATTGTGAATGATGAGCCATTCATAAATGTAATGCTGCCTCAAGCCAGAGGAAAATGTTTGTAACTTAAAACGTTACAGGCATAATCAATTTTAGTAAATATTTGAAAATTAGATTTTAAATAAAATATATACAATATATGTTTGTTTAAATATATTTATAAGGGCATGTTACAAATATTGAAATGGTTTTTGTAGAAGTGAAATTAAAATTAATGCTCAATAAGAATAAAAATATGTCTAATAATTACTTATTTATTCTTGAAGTAGATGATTATAAATTTTAAATAACTATGCAATTTAATGCATTTCAAAGCAATGCATATTTTCCAAATTCAAATGTGACTGGAAATGCATCCTGCACTATCTAATAACAATAATGACGAAAATTAAGAGGTCAACTTGAAAATGTATTACATACCAAAGTAACTTATGATTTCAAGAGAAAAATAATTAACTTCATTGATCCAAAAACCATTTTCTAGCCTGCTCTGGTATTGCCTGCTCGGTCTTGCATTTAAGCGTATAATGTCTCCGTAAAGATTGTGGCTTTGTATCATCTCTTAGTGTTATCTAAAAACTTTGGTAGATAAATGTGTTCGGACTCTTTTGTAGTTCATTAAATTAACATCAATTTTAATTTCTCTTTATTGGCATCCTATGAAAGTCAGTGTCTGAGCCTAAAGATCTGGCACTGATAATCTAAGTGTAGAGTATCTCCTCTTGATTACCAGGGGAACAACCTGAAAGGCAGCCCCCATTGGACCAATGTGGATTACTTTGTTAGTGCCAACTTCTTTCTCACATTACAATCTTTCTCCAAATTCTCATATTCTGGAATTTTCAGTTTTTAAGGATTATAACAGTTCTTATTTAATAGTTGTTTTATACTTTTGATTCAACAGAAAATGTAACTGATTACTACATTATTTGAAACAATTAAAAAATAGCATGTAAATTACTTACTGAGGTTTTAGGTCAGTGGTGCAATATTTGCCTAGCATGCACAAGACCCTGGGTTCAATCCCCAGTAACATAAAAAATTTAAATTACCTAAAACAAATGTAACTTACTTAAAATAAATGTACCTTCCTAACAAATTAGTTGTTTCAAATGCAAGGAAAAATATTTTTTAAGGAAAACATAATTGGGTTTTATCTAACATAATAAAATATGTACTCTTCTAAAAATGTGTGGAGATATTTGATGAAATACTTAGCTAGGATTTGAGTTTAAAAATAATTATATCTAAAGTTTATTGCCCCCTTGTTGTATGGTCAGTATTACATATTATAGTTTTGTTTAATTCCCTGAAGTAGGATATGAACTGTTCCTTTTTATCACCATTTTATCAATCAGGATCTATCCTTTGAGAAATTAGAATAACTGTACAAGGCCATCCATTTATTTACTAAGTGAAAGAAATAAAATTTCAACTTAAATTTACCAGTCTTGGAGACAGGATTTATCATTGAAGTGAAGCAGATAAACTTTGACAACAAGGTAATATAATTTTTGACATGTAATGCTTTGGATGATAAAAAATGGGTTAGACATTACAGATTTAAAGTTAGGTTGAAGCAGACTTAGAAGTTAATGATAGGAGTGTGCCTTTATGAAGGTCACTATGGTTTCATAACCATTTATAACAAACAGAACAGCAGGATGCAGGGTAATCTATGTTTTATGAGGATGTTAAATACATGAATATTTCACTTTTTTGGTTACTATATTATTCTTAAAAATTGTTATTTTAATATTTCATGTTAAATTTTAAGAGTTCACTTTTATGAAATGCAGTATGTGAAATTTAGTGGGTGAGACATACTACTAATAGTAATAAAATCAGATTTGCATACAAATTTAAACTCTGAAAATTTTTATTTAAAACTTACTATGATTTCATAAATATTAAGCATAATATGGTATATCAAAAATATTAGGTCAGTTGATATTTTAATGTAAAATCACATAAGAAAAATTTTAGAAAATATGTGCATAATATAAAGATATTACTATGTCATTTTTTGTATAATTTGCAAAGAAAAATCTTAGGATATTAGAAATTTCAGATAATACTTCATTTCTATTATTTTGTACTTTTGCCTTTGTGAGATTGTCCTTCCTCATTTGTTAATTTTTAAAAGATGTGTCATAACTCTACAGTAAAAGATTAGCCTGCAGTACCCTAAAATTATTGCTGTAACATACATACAAACATAGTTAACATAAATAGAAATAAAGAATACGCAAAAGATATGAAATGTGGTATCAAGTAAAAAGTGACTATTCGAACTATCAATTTTGTACACAATGAGAAATTTAACATATTTTCAATCTTCTAAACTCATTTTCCACATTAGATCTAAAATGCAAGAAGAAAGTACAATAAAAATTTGTGTGTAAAATCAGTGCAAATGGTCCGTAGTTTTTTACTCTGTTTATTGACTCAGCCTTACTCTGACTATGCCGATCCGTTATGAATGGGCCAAGCACGTACAATCTTTAAGACTCGATTCTCAACATAGAGTAGAAGAAAGATTTGGAGGAAGAAGTAACAGGTTTTTACAAGAGGGAGACTTGCAGGAGCGAAATATATAGTAAACCCAAAATACATGACCTGTTACCATCGATAGCTAATGGTATAACTGTATTATTTCAGAAAATATACAAGTCTTGTATAAGATGAACTGCATTCAAATTGGCCATGGGATAGTAAGGGATAGAATGAGTATAATATTTAGTAAGATCCGATATATTGATGACAAAGGAAAATGCTACGGTAATTACTGTATTAACTGATGTACATCATACTGAAAACATAACTATTCTTGGAAAATTATGTTTTTTCTCCTCTGCGGGTTAAAATGTGTGATGTTGTAAGTTTTGAAAATTCTTTAAGAGTCTCAGGCTAGAAGATTTTCAAATGTGGTGAAAGAAATGGCTATATAATAATATGTGGATTAAATTTCTCAAATGTTAAGATTTCCAAATACAACTCTGCCTTCTATTTCCCTTCATAGGACTATTGAAGTTCAAAGCAGAAACTTACAAGTGCTTAATATACACCATAACCAAAAATGTAACTTTAGATTCTTCAATACGGTTTACTACTAATCAAATTTTATGACATCTAATATGTCTTAGTTCATAGCTTACATCTTAATTATAATTTTTTAGATGTAGATATATTTTTCACTCACTAGGACATTATTTCACATATAACTTTGGGGCATTATCTTGAAAACTATCTTATAAATCTTCTCATTAACTTGATAGCTACAAATGAAATAAAATGCAATGAAATGTTACATACAGAATTGACATAAATGACCCATGATTACAATTGTCATGTTCTTGGAAACCCAAAGATAGTATCCATTATGTTTGTTTTATTACATTTTTTATAGTTTTATTTGTAAATACTAATGATATGAATTCTCTTATAGTATTGACTTAACTGCTGTCATAACTTTCTATTGGAATGTATGTATTATTATTTATTTTACACAATGTTTTGAGAAAGAGATATACTAGCGTAAAGAATTTAAGTATTTGTAAGATTTGACATTTTTTATCAATTAAAAATAGTATTTTATTTTACTTAAAACATGTATAATGTCTTTACTTCTGTGATTCTAATATATTCACAGAATGTGCACACAGCTCAAAAATACGCTGAGTATTTCCATTATACAAGATGTTCTATACCCATTAGCAATCATGTCTGTCTCATTCTCCCTCCATCCTCTGAAAACTGTAAGTATAGTTTCCCTCTCTAGAAACTTTACTGATGTATGCACGGCATACAAACGCCTTATCATTATTAAGCTTCTTTTCTTAATATTGGTTATTGTTCAAGGGTTATTTCAATAGAATTCAAGTGAAAATTACTGCAGTGAATCAAATTAGCACCTTTTGGCCATTGTGCAATTACATACATGACAGAAAAATGTGTGCCATTTCCTCCACAAAAAGAATAAATAAACAGAACAATTTCAAAATGAAATAGCAAGCAGTAAAATAAACTAATGAAAGGACGAGAAGGAAAACGTCAGTGTTGTGCTCACCCTAAGGAACAGCTATTGTGCCCTTCCTGTATGCACAGTCCTTGTTCTCTCACGCTGCTCCTCATGCCAACCCCTAGCACTTTAATTCAGAACTAAGCATTTCATGCCAACCTCTTAACACGGTAGGAAAGAATTAACTTATAAATTTCAATAATTCACAGTATGTAATTCCACTTTTCCCCAATTTAAACTGCTTTCCTTAAATATTGCAGAAGCCTGTAATAATTTGATTTCATGTCTTCATTTCAATTATACACATTAGTCCTACTGAAATTAATCTCAATACGGCATTTTGAAACAATTAAAAGAGAAGTAGACTGGGAGTAACTTAAATTAAAGCATATGGCAAAACTAAATTTCCTCCGAAGAAAGAATTCTGTCAAGAAATAATTATATTTTTAGAAAAAATAAACATCTAATTGATAATCCATTTTAATGTCATGCTGTAGCATTAACTTCCTACATACAAAAGAAAAGCTAGAACTATGTATCGCTATAATTATTTCATTTAAACACTGACTTTAGTTATAATGAATTATTTTTATATGTCTTATCCATTTTGAGGCCTTCTATAAATTTTGTATTCCTGAACTACTACCCAGATCTATGGTTCAGTTACTGTTTAATGATTGAAGGCTTTTTTTGATTATAAACACAAATTGACCAGGTCAAAGTAATTGATGAGTAGTATTGACTCTGCTGTAGCTGGCCAAATGATGTCAATTTGTCTCTTCCAAACTTGGTTTCATTTCTGAAATGTTAGTTTTGTGATCATTTCAGCACTTCCCAAACACTGAACTATTTTATCCCTCAATTAACTTGGAATATGGTGAAAATATTGGTCAGGTAGCCTCTAGGTTCCCTTCGACTGTATTTACATTTTAGCAGACATAAAGTGTGCTGGGAAAAAACATGATATTAGAAAACTTCTGGTCACTTAGAACATTCATTAACAAACCTACTTTTAAGGTAAAATTTCAGAATGATGTACTGCTTGTAACCTTTACATATTCAAAATATACTACATGTTCCTTTTTGCTCGGTGTGAGAAGTTATCAAAGTTGAAAAGTGTTTTAATTTATTTTATATTGATAGAATAACTACATAATTTGTGGTCTAAATGAGAGATCTGTTGAGAATGAAATGAAACCTTAATTTTAAAAACTACACCAAGAAAACAGTAGTTAGTAAAGTATTTCCTGGGCAAACTGAGACCTCTGTTCACCTCATTTGTTAACAGATTTAAAGACAAAGAACAAAATAAACCTACAGGAGAAACTGCAGATTTAAATATTACCTATTTCATGCATCAGTGAGGACAAGGATTATACAGAGTCTGCCCAAAGAATGTACATAAATAACATCAAGGGAAAGAAAAACTTATGTACATATTTTAATACTAAATTTATCGAGGCATTATGAGATTAATATAAGTTACCTTCGGCCTCTGCAATTAAAAAAGGCCATCACAGTTGTGGCCATTAGCTTCAGACATTTATTACGGCAACAAATTGCTGCTTGAGTAGCCGTGGTCACTGAGGTTGCTGAGCAAGCATTTTCAGTTTGTTTTCTAAGGGTCAGCAGGGTTGTGGGATTTCTGTGATATATGACATCCTCTAGGGCCTCCCATACAAGAGCAGCATCATCTGTTGAAAACTATCATATTTTTTTCTTTTCTGATATGCATATACTTTTGTGGTCAGACTCTGTATTTATTTTAACTACTCAGGAAAGAAAGCTCTTATGTGAATACATTCTTTTGTCTGTCATGAACTCTGTTCCCATTAAGTCATTCAAATAGATCTTCACTGTAAATACCAAATCAATCTGGCAGTCATCAAAGCAACAGTTGGGTGTTCCCTCTGCAATACCAGAATATCAGATATCTATCTTAATTTATTCACCAAAGGCACTGCTATCACCCGAAAGTTTGATGACCCCAAAGAGATGACAGTAGGAACTGGGGCTTTTTGAATAGGACGTGGTCACACTGAAGGACTACATTCTCATGAATGGGAATCGTTCTCTTGTAAAAGTGGTATTTTATTACTTTTCTTCCATGCTAAGGCACAAAAGAAAATGAGAGTCTATGAAGCATGAAGAAGGCCTGACAGAGATAACAAACCTTGTAGATCCAAGCTTGTAGAACTGTGACAAAAAGACTGCTGTTTAGACTACACAATGTATGGCATTACTGTTCACCAGCCTAGATGGATTAAAACAAGGTCTATGAGCCAATTCACTCAGCACCTACAGTAGCAACAGCAAGAATAACACAACTTACAAAGCAATATATATGTGTGTGTGTATGTATATGTATATATGTACATATCTAAAATATAAAAAACTAAAATATTTTAACTCTCATATAAATATATATATAGTATATATACATTAAAACTGTGACAATACATAAAAAACAATTTTAAAATATGACACGATGGATCAATGTCTTTGTCATCAGGCCATCTACATTCCAGTGGCTGCAGTACACCTCTGATGTTTGCAGTAAGTGATTCCATTGAGATTTGCATGGGCACTATCTATGGTGTTTCAATAATGAAATTTGCTAGTAGTATATTTCCCCCCCATCCCAATTCAGCAACGTATTTCTGTGCCTCAATATGCACGACAGTCAAAAAGGAATTTTTAATATTCTTCTTAGTAAAACTAAATAAAAGACAAAATATTGATAAAAATAAAGTGGAAAATTTGTCTGTACTTAGCAAAAATATCCATAATAGTTGACTGTCAACCCTTAGGCTGCTGCCATAAGATATACCTAGCTTTCCTTTAAGCCTGCTTATGTGGGAAAGACACATAATGAGGCCAACATTTCCCTCTCTTGTTCAAGATTTCAACTGTTATTTCAGCACTCTTGTATTCCTAGAAACACATAAAAATAGTTTTCATGGAGAAGGAAGCCACTATACATTTGTTACTATCCATCACTGAATGAATCTTGGGGGAAAATCACACGCAGCACAAATATAGGGACCTAAATTTAATTTTCCTTATCTATACTTAGGTCCCTTATCAGAGGGAATAAAATTTGAATACTGTTTTTGAAATCAATATTATCTTTTAAAATTGTTTATAATGTTGATTCTGAGATATTAAATATATCCTCAATTGATACTCCCTCCTCAAACATTCATCCCATTGGATCTCATATTAAATGAAATCTCCCACAGCAGGTAAGAAATAATCCCAAATTATTCTTTATCATTTAAAATGAAGCACTGAAAGTATTTAAAATACAAATCTTCTATCCTCACAATACTTTTCATCTCAGCATCCTTTTCTGTTCAACTCATCTGGAAAATCTTCAAATTTTGCTATCCTTTATCATCTCTCAGCAATACATTGTCTGATGATAAATGTAAACAGTGGTCACAATCAGATAGAGCTAGAATTTCCCCAATCACAATTTTGGTAATAGCAAATCACTGTATTCATGATACACGTGGCATAAGAAACTGTGGGTATGTTCAAGGAGGTAGAGGCCAAAGAAATTTTTATTAGCTAAAAGGGAAGAATTCATATGAGCTACATAGATAAAAATGTCACTGTTCCTGGAGACTCCGGAGGCAGGAGTGGTGACAGCTCATTGGTGGAAGTGCAATTGCTGGGTAAGTGTTCTTTGGGAAGCATCTTATCTGAATTGCTGCAGTGTTAGAGAATGTTAAAAGATAAACTTGGTGACCGAAATATGTGTATGTATGAGCGGCATTCAAAGCACCCGGTGCACACAGAACATGAATGAATTTCTTGTGAGTTTTTAGAAAGTTCTTGAAATAGCACTTATCTCAGAGAGACAGCCACAAGCTCTCCTTTATTATTTTTCACTTTAATTTTGTCTGGGTCTGAAAAGCATGAGTTCATCTCAGTATCAGCAACTTTCAAAGAAGCGAGACAATTCTAGATGCTTTCAATTAACCAGAACTAGAAGCACAGGGCTTATTTTCTGGGAGCAAGGGGTTAAGTCCAAGAAGGAATGGAATTAACAAGATGGAAATTCAAGTTCAAATACTCTAAAAGTTTATATAATGAAGTGAGTGTCCTTGCTAATGAATCTATATTAAATAAGAAAAGAGAATGTAAGAAATAAAACCTATAAAAATGGTAGTCAAAAACCTAATAGTTTATTAATTTTTTTCTCCTTGCAAATACGGACACAGACCAATATCTGGAAAATGCCCAAAACATATAGAGAGATATTCCTCTTTCGAATCTGGTATTACTTAGGCAAATATTAGATTTCTTATCATTGACAAATGGCCAACAGGTTTTTCACACATGATCTGATGTAAATTAGAAAGTCCTTCCTATCATCTAAATAACACTGTGAAGGTAATTCATCATTTGTCCTAACTTGAAATTGGAGAAATAAATTCTGAATGACTATTTGTATCTGAAGATGTGATTTGCCTAGAATATATAAGAATAATGTCCTATCCATTTATTTATTGTGTTCATTTACCTTTAAGCATATACCCAAATGCCTCTTAACATTTGTGCACAGTCATTTGAATATTCCTCTGTCAGGGCAAATAATAAAGAAAAACATCTCATTTTCTTTACTTGTGTTCCATGATTGTTGATTAGCAATTTATACTTTATTTGTCTGTGTTTGCTCTGTAAAGAGATCAGTATCTATGTTTCCAATTGAGAGCAATTACATAGATTTTTATTTTATTTTGCTAAAAACATTTCACTGCAAAAACTTTTTTCTATATTTAGAATTTCAAAAGTAAGTCAACCTGAACTTATCAAGAAAATTACTTTTATGTCTAAATGAACAGTAAAGTTAGAGGTTTATTGTGCTAATTATGTTGATAAGTGCATTTGTAATCAATAGGTTAATTCAATTCCCAGAAACTAGATTAGTAAGAAAGTCTTCATTTGAAATAAAGCACAAGAGGAAACATATGAAACACTTAGAGTACTGTGAATAACTAACTGGCTATGATTATGTTTAGTATATTTCCTATAGTGATTTCTATTATTTGGTATACCCCTTGTTTTCATTACGTTATTTCTATAGAATCACATTTTCAAAGTTATGGCAAATCAAACTTCCAGTTCCAAGAAATTTACTCTGAAAATTAAAGTATAAGTGACTTTGGTGTTCTGTATATGATAAAAAAACTATTTGTATAATTTATCTTTTCTGTTTTTTAATGTTAGTGGGTAATTTGAAATAGGTCAAATCATATAAAATATTTAGTGAGATATTTTTAGTTGCAGTGAAAAATCAGTTGTGTAACTTTTAAAAATGATTGCAGTCTACATTGTGATAGAGTTTTAAAGTAAATGTAATATAGAGGTACTCATTTTTCTCAAATCTATTTTCTACATTATTTACAGTAATCTCTGCATGATTGTTGGAATTCATGGAGTGAGAGCATAGCTATGATGGACATTCTTAGAAAGATGGTCCTGTGATTTCTCACCTTCTGACCATGAAAATACAGCACGTTCCTCAAGCATAACGTAACAGAAAACAAGACACGTTTTTGGAATTATTTGAATCATAATTTTCTATATTTCTTTTTGCTGAAAAGAGATTATTTTAAAATGCATGACTGTAACCATCAATTTAAGATAATCATTCTCTGACCTTGCTACAGCTTGCATCCCAATGGTCTCCCAGGAAGCCCTTTTGCAGAAACCCTAATCCCCAGGCCATGACAATAATGGGAGGTGGTGGTACTTTTAAGAGATGAAACCTAATGAAAGTTGTTAAGTTACTGGGAAGTAGCTGGGAAGCTGACTGCAGCTTATAGGTCTTCCTCTCTGTCTCTCTTTACCTCTCCAGATACCAAGAGATGTTTCACTAAAGGACCAGACAACATAACCAATTTTGACTGAAGGACTAATACCTTCAAAACTGTTAACCAAAATTAAACTTTGCACTTTTTAAACTGTTTGCCTAGGATTTTTGTTAGAGTAACAGAGACCTGACTAGTACATATATTGTGAGGTAAAGGCCCTAAATTGATATTTAACATCTTCTCTCCTGGTATCTATATGTTTGGGGGGTTTCATCTTCATAATTATAGGAAATCATTGTCATTTCCTCATAATAAATCTCTCAATTTAGTTATACATCAAGAAAATGGATACCACCTTTTTGTTTTGATTATGTTATATGTCACCTCAGTAGATGTACTGAAACATTCCTTACTAGACAAATGAAGTAAACATCAGTGTCATAGAATTTCATGGAATAAGAAATGAGCATAGCTTCTTGGACAACTGAGCAGTCTCTAGGATCTTAAGGAGGTCTCCAGCGAAAAGTCCTTAAAAGAAGTGTATCCGTCACGCAGGCATGTGTAGAAAATTGCCAAAAATTTGAAGATGGAAGTAGATTTTTTTCCTACCTAAAAAGGACAACATAGATCAACTGACACTTCAAAAGTAGCCTTGTCAGAGCCTGAGAAAAACATTAACAATGTAACTCGGACTCCTTATCCACCATGAGATAATAAATGTGGGCTGTTTTAAGCTACTAATTTTGGGTTGTGATCATTATTTATTAAGCAACACAAGATCAATCAACATAGAGTTAATACTCATAATTATAAGTATATATATATATATATATATATATATATATATATATATGAATAGGATAAGTATTTGGGTGTCTGTGTCCCAAATTCTCAAATAGAAGTTTAATCTGCAATCTGATTGTATCTTAGTTTACAATAAAAAACATTTTAAATAAATATCTCATTTTTGCTCAACCTTTTGCTGGCTGGGAAACCCAGGGTTAGGTGGTCAGACATTACTTTCTTGGAAGGTCCTGCTTCCTATTTTATAGATAGTGCTCTTCATGCTATATTCTCCTGAGCTAGAAGACAGTGATAAGGCTCTCTGGGATTTCCTGTATAAGGATATTTATTCCAAGTTGGTTAACTTTCTCTTCTTGTTGCGCCAAAATACCTGATTCTCAAAGTGAAGCAAGGAAAGGTTTATTTCACTTACAAGTCTTGGGAGGTTTCAGTCCATACTCAGCTGGTTCCAAGGCAGGGTGGTGGGGTTGAGGGACAACCATTCATGGCAGCCACAGGCAAAAATAGTGAAAGGGCAAAAGAGGAAAGTGTGCCTCTTTCCCTTTCCCTTCCAGAGCAGGTGCAGCACTCACACTGCCAACCCCAGTGCTAGACAATGAACCAATCAGAACACTAGATTCAGCCACCTCCATGACTCCATGAGGCTTTGCAGGGACGTTTAAACAAACCACAACATATTCCACTCCTGAGGGCTCCACTATCACAGTATAATCATGTCTCAGAGCTTCACCTCTTAATGTCATCACATAGGGAAATAGATTTTAACTTAAAAACCCTCATGGATGGCATTAGTTCCTTATAAAAGAGACTCCAAGAGAGTTGCTTGTTGCTTCCACCATTTAAGAACACAAGGAAAAAGTCCTATTAATGAGCCGGGGAGATATTTTCCTCATCGACTGAATATGCAAGTGCTTTGGTATTTGTCTGCCCAGGTTAAAGAACTGTGTGAAATTAATTTTTGTTACTTAACAGCCATTGGGTCTGTGGAATTTTATTATAGCAACCTGAACACACTAATATATCTGCATGTGTGTTTGTAAGTGTATGCACACATAAAACTGCCTGTACAAGTAAATACATGTGTGTGTGTTTGTATATGCACTAAAGGTATCAAATAGGTAAATTCAATTGTATACTTACTATATTTTTCAAATCTTTCTGGGTAACTGGTACCACAATAATGTGTTTAAAAATGTTTATATGTTTTAGATATTTTAGGCACGCACTTGACTATGACACAAAAACATCAGGTCATGAAATCATGTCTGTAACATACTGAATTCAAATATCCTGATTTCATATCAGAATGTTTGGCGTAAAAATAAAATGATAAGCTGGAGAAAGTGTTAGGTTTTGATATAGACTAGACCTCAAAGTCTAATGTGCTCAAATCTTGGTCTTCAATGCAGTAATGTTCACCATTGGTGCGTTTGGGAAGTGATTGGATACTGAGTGCTTTGAGCTCATCAATGGATTAATTCCTTAAGAGGTTCAATATTTAATGGCTATTAAAAAGTGATGGACATTTAGGAAATGAGTCCCTGTGCAGCAAGTTGGTCACTGGGTGTCTGTCCTGCTCTGTGCGCTGGAGCAAGATGCCGTCCCTAACCAGAGGGCCAGAAACAATGGAGGCAATTGACCAAGGAAATTGCCATGAATTGGATGAATTTTATGACAATTATAAAACAAAATAAATATTTTCTCCTTGAAGTTGTTTTTCTCAGGTATTTTGTCACAGGAAGCTAAGATAGGAGGCAATAAATATGGAGAAAATTTAAGAAGAGTTATTAAGAATATAGCAAGTAGAAAACTAAGAATTTGCTTTTATCTGCAAATTACAATCCATCCCCATCATACCCACCTCAAGGCTACTGATTTGGAAACTTTTTATATCTGAAAGATGCTCTGAAATTTCAAACTTTATAAAAATGTGTCTATTTTCAAAACTTAAATAATTCCATGTGAATAAGTAAAACTCACGTTTTATAACATAACAAACGGTTTTAGACCACTAATATTGAAAAACAACTTATATAAAATGATGTACTTTTTTAAAACAGACGACTATATTGATTTTAGTATGACATATTGAGATATTCAAAGACATATTTTATGGATTCTAGTCTAGGGAACTTCAATAAATTTTGAATTGCAGAAGTTGGTTGTATAATAAATATGGTCGTTCTTCAAAACAAGATATATTTTGTGCCATGCCAGGTTGATTAGGCTGTGCCTAGAAAGATTTCTGATTCTACACATGCCACAGATAAACAGTATATTATTAAAGTTAATCATTAAATGGCCTTTAACATGTAGTGCACTTAAAAGTTTAAAATATAGTACAGCTTAATTGGCAATGAAATTAATTAGCATTTTAATGGTATATTTGGCACTGTAATTTCTTGAAATTGGACAAAATGATTGAAAACTACAAAGCTGAGGCTGCCTATTTTTTTCACTGAAGGATTTATTCCAAATCTGTTTTTAACACACAAGATTAGCCACTGGTATTTCTACTTATATAGGTAGCTCTACAGAACTTATCAAAGCAAGTTTCTATAACTGTATCCTCTCATGCTGGCTTTAAATGTTCGTTCATGGATCAATTTTTTTTAACAAAATACCTCTGTTATTGGCTGATTTTTATGTAATATTTATTTGTAAAAATTGCATAGTACATAAACATAAATGTAGTTAAATATTGTCAAATCTTATAACCACTTAAATGCACTGCATAAAAATTTCACTTAAATAAGATATATTGGTAAATGTTCTGAATTTTATTACTCATATCTAAAAGAGAGAAAATTTAGATGAGACTTACCATAAGAAAATAACAATTGAAAATCAGCAATTTTGGCTGCCTGTATTTACTATGGATTGTTATAAGGCAAATAATAAGCTGAGTTGCTTTACTCTGTTTTGAGTATTGGTATGGAATGAAAATGCACCCTCTTGAGTTTAGGAGCTGAGATTTCATGCCTGATATAATGATAGTCAGATGGAGTGTTTAAGAGTTAATTAGTCCATGGTAGCTCTGCTCTTCAAGAGCTTCATGATAAGAGACCATGCATCGTAAGAGAAACTTCAGCCTGCCTTTGCTTCACTTGCCATTGTGTCTTCTACCATGTGGGAATATAGCATTATTCCATTTCAAAGGGTACAGCAACTGTGACAGCTTTCAGGCTGAAAGCACCTCTCACAAAACACCAGAATCAGCCAGCTCCTTATCTTGGCTATGCTAGCTCCCAGAAATTATGACAAACAGATCTCTGCATTTAAAATCACACAATGTGTGGTATTTTGTTATAGCATCACAAACAGACTAAGATAAGGATGCATAGGTAACATAGCTTCACTTCTGTATAAAATAGCATAAAACCTATCATAATTCAAATTGTTATACAATATCATTAGGACACTAGTCATGCACATACTCCAGTTTCCAAGGGATAAGGCTAATGCTGTCATCTTGGTGGAAGATTGAGAAGAATACACAATAAGGAAGTCATTCTGACACTGTTATCCATGGTGAATTCATCTTGAATATTCACAAGGCAGTAGTTTCTTCCTAGCACACCTGGAAGTACATTTACAAAACTGACACCTATATTGATTTTTTGTCTCAGTGCACTTTTTTTTTGAACCTTAAAATTGGTGCCAAATAGCTTTAATCTTCCTTCTAGTGTCTGGGAATGACAATTTTTGTGTCTCCCAGAGAGGCCTCCAGAAACCTATGGCTGCCTGGACACTCTATAGCTAGGCATTCACTCTTGGAAAGCCACAAGATGTTTAAACAATCATTTTTAAAACAGTTTACTTATTTAAATGGAACTCAATATATTAAGAAGATTGTAAAGTAAGAGACTGTTTAGAAGGTTTGCATAAGATACATTTGATCTTAAGTAGTATAACACAAAAGTTACACAGATGTAGAATCTGTTTTAAAGTTAGCATTCTAATACTGGGATTATATTGAAATGCACTGTGATATAATTCTTTATGTATATATGCATGATAATTTAACTTGATCTGTGTGAGATTTGCTGGTCACTTCTGAATGTATTGAGGGAAAAAATTTTGGTTTTTTTATATAGATGGTTTAGATCATTCTTGCCTGAAGGAATCAAATTTCTAATATTTGATGCATTCTTTTGATCCCAAAAGCTATAAAATAATAATGCATTATAAAAGTATAATCATAAAATTTCTACCTACTTACATATTTTAAAGACTTTATATATGTGCAAAATTTCCCTACTTATTCATCAATGGATACTTACGTTGATTTCATGTCTTAGCTATTTTTGCATTGACTATACATGGCAGATATTTCCACAGATTGTTATTTTATTTCTTGAGTATCTTCTATATGAAGAAAGATTGCTAGTTCATATGACTGCTTTCTTTTTAATTTTTTAAAGAACTTCCATGCCATTTCCCATTATGGTCATACAACCTTGTCAATAGCACACAAAATTTACTTTTCTGCATAGCACTGTAAATATATTTTTTATTTCAATAGGAATCACACTAATAGATGTGAGGTGATGTTTTGTCATGTGTTGGAGAACACTACAAAGCAGCTCTGAGCAGGATTTAAAAATTCTATGTTTATCTCTGAGTCTGTCCTAGGCCTCAGCCCCTTGCCTGGAGATGGGAGCTGATTCATAGTAAGTGAACCTCTATGAATCACTGGTCCTGGCTGAGGCCCATAGTGCCCTGTGATGCCAGAGATACCTCAAAGGGCAAGATAAGGTCACAGCTGAGGACAGCTGGCTCCAACCCCAATTAAGTAGAGACTGCAGCTGCAGGCAGGTCACTCTTGCAGTCTCATTCCTACTAAATGTCATCATAGTGATAAGAAAGTTCTCTTAAATTAGCATAATTTACAACTTGGAGAAGTCTTTAAAGTGACTCCCAAGGTTGCACTCATTTCCCATGGTTTCCTCAGTATCACCTCTCTTTGTTTGAAAATCTCATAAATATGGGCTGCCCAGAGAAGTTCTTTGTCTTAGCCTCCAGAATCACAAACTGTAAGAGTGTTTCGCTCTTCCTGGAGCCTTAAAATCATACTACTAGTTTTATTTATTTAAACCTTTGCCTTACACCTATTTGGGAGATTGGGTATCTCAGCCAGTTCTCTGATAGTCATGATTTTGAATCATATTTTCCTCATAATTAGTTATGTTGGACACATATTTAGGTACTTTTTGTGCATTTTAATGTCTTCTTAGGAAACACAGTTCTGTTCTCTATTTAAATAGAGTCATTTAGTTTGTTAAATGATATAAATTTCTTATTTATTTTGATATTAACTTCCTATTAAACATAGAAAACTAAATTTTCTCTCAGTTGATAGGCTCTATTTTTATTTTGTTATTTCCCCTTGCTATAAAAAGACTTTGTTTTAATTTGAAAAGTAGTATTTTCACATATTGGAGATAGTTAAAACAAAATGCTTCTGAGTTTGTACTAAGTAAACTTGATGTAATGGACTAATTGAGTCATTTTCCCACTAAGTGGTTCCAAGCAATCTACTTAAACTCTTGCTAAGTGTTTCTTCATCTATCAAATGGGAATGACAAGGTAAAATTGCAGTCATCACCAGGACTGCATGAAAGCATGGTTATAAAATGATTCTACAGTGTTATAATCCTCAATAATCAAGTAATGACACAACCAATCACAAAAAAGTAAACGTGACAAAAAATTTAAAATTATGGAATTAGATTTTTGTATAATAACGCCCAACACAAGTAACTGGAATATATAAAATTATATAGCAGATAGATAATGTACTTTTGAAACTTTTAATCCTATTTTCATACCTTTTAGTATTTGAAACTGAATGTAAACTTGTAGCCTCTTATGGATCAATTATCTGATTTGTCAATTATACACGATCTTCAGGGGTTAAAACTGTTCTGTATGTGCCTTACTATCTACCTTAAAGTCATTTACTGTGCTTCTCTTAAGGTTATTGAACATTAACAAATATAATTTGTGTTAATTTACAGTACAACTTACAATTAACCCTTGATATATAGATACCATAGAAAGAACAAACTTACATTTCTTTCTAACTGCTAAATGTGCTATTTGAATATAAGTATGCATCATCTGTTTTGTGTTTTGAATTGATGAAATAGCAGCTGTCAGAAATCTAGACACACACACATTTTTGTTACATCTGTTTTTATAGAGAAAAATACAGTAAATAAGAATTATGTTGGCAGGAAAAGTTGATTTTTCCATGTGAATTTATATTTTAATAGCAGAAAACTATGTAAAAATGAAAATATTCCTGGTTATTGTTAAATTTTTATTAATATCATTTTAGTTACTTCCACAATAGCCTAATTTGTGTTCTTTGTGGAACAAAGGCAAGATTCTGAAGTAAGCTATTTGAAATAAACTCTTACCACACACATTACTATATATATACATACATATATATATATATATGCTGTATATAACATCTATCTAATTTTGTGCACCCATAACATAGTGTTACATAATGAGAAGTAACCAATTCAGTGGTCACTAATCTTAACAAAGATTTGAAAAGATATTTTGGTGAACAGACACTTGCCGTCCAATTGGATTTGGGTTGCTATGGAGCTCCATACAAAGGTGTAAAGTGCAGTAGGAATACAGCAAGTATGATAATTTACTCCGATTTACCCTCAGTCATAAACCGGGCCCAGTGGCACATGTTTATAGTTCCGGAACTCTGAGGGCTGAGGCAGGGGATCGTAAGTTTCAGTCCAACCTGACCAGCGTAGTGAGTGCTTGTGTCGAAGTAGAAAATAAAAAATAATCTGCAGATGGAACTCAGTATGAAAGCCCTGGATTCTATCATTAGTACCATAAATGGAAAGAAGCTAAATAATGTATCTTAGGAAAGAGATTTAATATAGCATATATAATTATGTAATATTATATATAAAAAATAAGTACTTAATTTGCATTCTATCTAGAGCTTTCTAAAAGAAGTATGTAAAAACCTATACATTACTACCTACTCCATTAAGCTAAATTTATGGATCCAAACACATTATCAGGACTTCAAAAAAGCATATGTTTTTCTCCAAATTCCAAGCAGAAATAAATACTAAGAAACAAACATTTGCAAACTGATTTTTGTGTATCCTTCCACATATCATCAAAATAAATCACAGGAATGTTTAAAAAAATAATAAGTTTTAAATACCATCTGTAAGACAGCAAACTTATTTTCTCTACCTTGAGCTATACGAAAGAGGAAATAAAGTATGATAACAATTTTTTTCATAGAGAGTCACTCTGCAACATTACTTATGTGTGTATCTCCACCCTTGTTTTTCATGTGAGTTTCAACTGTGAAAGAATCCAGGTTGTCTTCCAGTATTGCTTTAAGGAATAAGCGAACAAACAAACAAAATAGAAGTAGGCTAAACAAGAACCAAAAAAAAAAAAAAATGGAGTTCATGGCAATGCAAAATTAAATACATGAAGATGGACCGCTAACAGGAGGAAAATTAACATAACAATACATATTTGTAGGGAGTTTATCTTTTAATATGTATTTTAATTACTTAACAGTTTCCACTTCAATATTTAAAATAATCATCCACAAATGAGTTTGTAACATAGAAAATTAGTGTAATGTGACCAGCTACTAACTTTTATTATCTTGGAAAGGAGATATGCTTCATATGACATTCTTTCTTCTGTATCTATGGTTGGAATAGATTATCCTTTCCATTTTCAGATAAATAAACAAAAAAGAGGAAAAGAAGATAGCCTAAACAGATTGCAGTTTTGTAGTTCTCCCTATCCGAAGGTGAAAAATAATGCTAGAAAAGAAATGTACCACCCCTACCTTGCCACCATGTAAGAATTAATACAAGACTATAAATCTTGAGGGTGAGCAGAAGACTCATTTTCACAACAAAAATTGTCCTGGTGAGTTGAACAGCCTTGTAATGTGAGATTCACTGTATGATGCAGCAGAAGAAATATATCATTTTCATCTAAGTCACCAAAATCTGTTTACTTACCCCCTGTCACCGCTACAGCCACTTCTACTTGGCTATTTCTTATCGTCCTGTAATATTGGGAAGAGAGTTGGAGTTGCAGTAATTACATATGTGTATATTCACATTCCCCATCTGCTTTAATGTGCTAACTTTTCATCCTCAGACAACAAATTCCTGCTTCCTGTTGTCACTGGGGGAGATGATCGCATTGCTGAATTCAGAATGACAACAAGTAACACTGCAACTTGACATCGATTTATAATTTCACAGTTCCGTAGCTCAGAAATCTGAGCAGGCTCAGTGGGTTCTCTGCATGGTGTCTTGCAGACTAGTTGAAGGTATTAGCCAGGTTGCTGGAATCTCAATTCTGAGGAAGAATCTACTTGCAATGCATGCTAGTTAATTGCTGAATTTGCTTCTGTGAATTTGTTAGACTGAGTTACTTGGTGGCTGTCAGGTGCCAAGTTTGTCTCTTGAAGAAAGTTTCATTTCATGGCACATAATTCTCTTCATCACAAGACACCAATAGTACCTCTATTTTTAATTTCTATTTTTAATGTCATTTCTATCCCCAGCAAGGGCAAGTCTTCTGCCATTCTGTGCAAAGGTGATTGAATCAGGACCACCTGAGTTCCCCAGGATAGATTCTCTGTTCTGAAATAAAATGACTAGTAACCTTAATTATACCTGCAGCTGGCTTTTGGCTATGAAGCATGGACTATCCCAGGGATGATATCTCATCATATTCACAGTGCTCTGTACAGTATTAGGATATAAAAATCTTCAGAACACGTTGTATTTTTAGAACACTGCATGCAACAAAAGAATTTGAAACAATGTTCTCATATTCAGTCCTATACATTTTCTTTGTTACAGGTTGATTTTCTTTCAACAGAAATGCGATTCTGTGGGTTTTGAAACAGCAGCCCACTTGCATGAGATGGCTCATTTGCAAAGACACAGGTGTTTACTTTCTCAGCTCTGCTACACCAGTTACTATTGTTTCAGTTAATGATCACTCTTAGAACCTTAATGACATCTACGTGTGCCTCTGCACTGCCTGTTTCTATTGCCTTTGTTCTTTTGTATATTCTTGTAGTGCAGCGTGGTTGGTTTTAAAATTCTGTCAGATATGAAGGCATCTTTCAGTGCTCTATTTTTCAGTAGATGTCCACATCATTTTCTCCAGTTTGCAGTGCGTGATTATCAGAAATGAACACAAATAACGATGAACATAATTATAGTCAGATAAATTTGATGTTTTAGAGTTTTCTGCTTTAATTAGGTTTCAAAGAAATATCAATCTGGTGAGAGTTTTAAAAACATTTATAGATATTTGATACATACTTGTTAAGATGAAGAGTGTAAAAGTGTGAATCATTACAACATGGGTTAGTTAATTGCAAGAGAGTTAGAAAGAAGAAGGATAGAAAGGAAAGACAATGTATCTCTCTGTCCTACCTCACCCCACATTCTCGTACCTGTTCTTCTGTTTTACCGTTCTTGAATCCTCTCTTTTCTTTCCAATGTAGTCATAAGCCCAAGTCATCCAAACGTATATTTTCCCAAAATAGGATCCATTCAGCTGTGCATATGGATTAGAAGGCAGCATATCTCCTTTCGAATATTTTTCATTAAAATACTTCATTAAAATTTTTTGATAAAACATTACATACTTTCATCAAAGCAGTTATTGCAATTTTACATTTTGCAAAATCTAAAATTATTTTACCTGCTGCATAAAAAAATGAAAATTGTATATTTTCAGGACACCATATAATGCTCTGATTACTCTATTTTGTGATTTTTAAATCTGAATATATATGAATATATACACATGCATCTTCAAATATTTATCATTTCCTCATGGTGAAAATCAAAATCATTGCTGAAATATGTAATGCGTTATCAGCAGACACAGTACCACTGTCATTTAAATCTTGAGTATTCTTAGAAGATGTGTTTTTAAGAGTTGGTGCCAGTTTGTTTCACAGTATGGGTAGGTAGTGAAACCTTACTGAGTGAGAAATTCCATCATTGGAGGTAAACATTTGAAGAGGATATTGAGTTTTAATATCACATGTATCAGCCAAGTCAAGGTTAGCAGACCTTCTTTATCAAAGCCTCCCGCTGTGCTGTCCTGTGTCACCACACACCCAGTATAGCAGGCCCACACGGCTTGCCATTGAGTGAAGTTTCTGGCATCATGGCCAACGCCTGTTCTAGATTTATGTGTATTATTTCAGGGTATTTGGAATAGTGACAGCAAACTGACTAGCATATCACTATAAGGTGTAGCAGCATAGCAGCATGGCTTACTCTTTTCTAACGATGATTATTACCGATGAATGAGCTCCCATCTCTGTCTCCCTGGCCTTTGATAACTACAGTTTTGCTTTCAATTTCAGTATCAAATGTTGCACATACAAGTGAGATCATATAGTAGTATATCTTTCTGTCCCTGGCATAGATCACTTAACACAATCATCTTTTAGGATGTTTTTCCAGTCTTTTGAAGAATATAATAGGTATTTTTTAGGAATCACCTTGACTCTGTAGCTAACTTTGTGTATCATTGATACTTAAACAGTATTTTTTCTTCCAGTCAATGAACACACATCATTTTTCTGTTTTTTTATATCCTCTTCACTTTCTTTTATCAATATTTCATTGAAGAAACTTTTATTTCTTTGATTAAATTAAATTTTTTAATCTTTTATAGATGTAGTACAGAATCCCATTGCTGATTTACTAATAGCAAATTTCACTAATTTGCTATTAGCATGTAGCACCATTAATAGTTTTTATTTATTAATCTTTATACTCTGTGAGTTTGCTTAGTTTGTTGATTACTCCTAAACTTTTGGTACCATCTCTGAAATATTGTATATACAATCATGTTATTTGAAAATAGTGATATTTTGAGAATCCGTTTTTTGTTTTAGTGTTCTTTATTTCTTTTTGTTTTCTCACTATTCTGGTCAGGACTTCCAGAACTATGCTGAATAAAAGGGATGAAAATAAGAAGTCATGTCCTGTCCCAGAACCTAAGGGGAAAGCTTTCAGATTGTTCTCATTTAGTATAATGTTAACTCCAGTTCATTATGAGTGCCTTTATTATAAGGAGGTACCGTCCTTCTCTATCTAATTTCCTTAGCATTTTTGCAAAGATATGTTAATTTTTATCAAGTTCTTTTTCAGCTACAAGAATGATGATGTTTTTATCTTTTATTCTTCTGTTGCAATGCACCATGTTTGCTGACTTCTCTAAGTGGAAGCATCTTAGCCTCCTATGGATAAATACTCTGGGTCATGATAAGTATAACTTTTCATGTTCTGTCATGCTTAGTTTTTT
Source organism: Dolichotis patagonum (assembly GCA_004027295.1). Taxonomy (NCBI): domain Eukaryota; kingdom Metazoa; phylum Chordata; class Mammalia; order Rodentia; family Caviidae; genus Dolichotis; species Dolichotis patagonum. Next base: position 111,948 of record PVJX010000133.1, read on the forward strand.
TATACTTCATTGAGAAATTTTTCATCTATAATCATTCCAGATGTGGACCTATACATTTGTTTATTGTCACATGGCTGTTTTTTTTTTATTTAGATAATTCTTTTAGTGAATGAATTTGGAAGGATACTCTGTTGTGTTGAATGATTTCAGAACTGATACTAGTTCTTCTGTAAACTATTTGTGTTGAAATTAGCAGGGAAACCATCTGCTTCTTTATTTATTTATTTATTTATTTGGTACCGGGGATCGAAATCATGACCTCGTGCTTGCCAGGCAGGCGCTCACATTGCTGGGCTAAATCTCCGTCCCCGCCATCTGCTTTTAGACTGCTCTTTCATGGGACAGTTTTTGTCATGGGTTCAGTTTCAATACTCGCTATCCATCAACTCAGGTATCAGTTTTAATTTTTCATTTTGAATGATATTCATTTGAGTATTTTTTCTGTGTTTCCAAGGGTTTACCATTTTTGTCTTTTTTGAAAACTATTTAGTTTTATTGATTTTCAAGGCCATACTTCATTCATTTGTGCCATGATCCACATTATTTCTTCTACTAATTTTGCATTTGGTTTACTCTTGGTTTCTTAGCTTCTTGAGATGTTCTGATAAGTTTTTTGTTAAGTTCTATTTTAATGTATATATTGATTGTTATACACTTTCAAGTTGATAATTCTTTTTCTGTACCACACAGGATATTCATAGATAAGATCTCCAAGCATTTTTATTTATTTAAAATTATTTTTCCTTTAATTTGCTGACTTCCCCCACAAATATTTGATGATTCAACAGTCTATTGTTAAAGTTTCTTACTATTATCAGGGTAGTTATTAGACTTTTGTAATAAAAGGGAAAATTTGAGGAGAAATCCAAACAAAGGGAAAAAGTTCAACATTTTGCAGTAATATCAAGAGAGTAATAGTGTTAAAATATGTGTTATGCTCAAATAAAATGAATCATTGCCACATTTTCTTGGTATAAAACATTATTCTAGGCATTTATTAGATGGTTTTCATAATCAGTATTCCACAGAATTCTCAGTATTTTGACTCCATTTTCAAAATTAACTTTCCCTTCGTCTTTCCAAGCTTTTCTTCAATTATATCCCTGCCAGTTACTCTGCATTATCCATTTACTTCTATTAAAATATCGTCACCTCATGTTATAGATCAACATTTTAATTAAAAGAACAAATTAAATATGATAGACTAAATATATAAAAATTGACCTTCATAAAGTAATATGTGTCATATTGGCAACACATATTACTATGTTTTTCTGCAAATAAATACCTGTACTTTTATGTATCTGATATGTAATATTTTTAGAAATCAGAAATATTATTCACAGTCATTGCAGTGCTTCTCCAAATACTTTTCTTTTTTATTTTATTATTCAGTTTACTTTTCTCAGGGACGAATGCTATATGTATATATAACTTAAAGAAGAAAGAGTTTAATTTGTTTCACATTTCAGAAGGTTCAGTCCATAGATGGCCTGGTCCAAAGCAGAACATCATAATGGAAGGGTACAGTGCAGCAATGCTGTGTAGTTCACAGGAAGAAGAGCAGGAGAAAAACACCAGAGTGATAAGACTCAGGGACTAAAGACAGCACCCAAAGTCATGCTCCTGGGATGCACAGTCAGAGATGTGCCTTAATAAGCACTTGATCCTGTTAAATTGACTGTTACGTTTACCCTTCACAATGACATTGGCTGAGAAACTCTCATGAAGTGTTAATTGAACAGTTTTTTCTTCTTTCTTTTATGTAAATTCTTTAACACGTTATAGACTACAACACTTAGCTTCTTTTAAGATTAATTTACTAGTATATATAGAATATATTTACTGATGTGTAGAGGGTGGATATTTTTAGATAGATTGTGTGAACTTTGAAGGAATTATAGTAATAATAACATCAATAATAATAGAAAAATAAACATTTAACACACTGCTCCTTATCAAATATGCTGTGAAGTCTTTCTCAGGAATTATGGGAGCTTTGAATTTTCCCATTGCACGTTTATTGATGAAACTGAGTGTACATAAATTCATCAATTGATTAAAAGTTAAAATCTAGGGTGAGTTTTGGACCCTAACTTAGGCTCATTTTGAAATCTATCCTCTTGGGTGATACAGTTTGCTAAAGTATTTTGAACCAAATTAGTTAAATTTATGACTCTTTTGTTTCATGTTTTGAATTCAGTTTAGTTTGTAACTTAGAGAACCGCTCAGAAAATAAGAAGAAAAGACAAAAGATAATATAACCTGCATATTAGTTTTTTTAAAAAATATGACTTATCTATGTTGTACTAATAAAGCCCCAACATTTTTTGAGAAAATCATATATATTAAAAGCACACAATTGGGCTGGGGTTTAGCTCAGCAGCATAAGCGCCTGCCTTGCAAGCGCGCCGTCGTGAGTTCAATCCCCGGTACCGATTAAAAAAAAAAAAAAATGCACACACGCAATGAAATTGAGTAAGGTAAATTTCAAGAATACAATGCAATTTAGCAGACGCAAAGCCTGAATTATTATGATACAAAGAAAAACTATCCGCTTAGGGTGATGTGGTCTCAGTGGTAAGCTAGGTTGAGACAAGAGTGAAGGAATGACAGGATGACTTTGGATTCTAACAAATTTCTTGAAGCATATACTGTCTTAGTATCAATTATCTATTCTCTCTGTCTTGCTAATAGAACCATTTTTTTAAAAAAAGTTATTTATATCTTCACTTTCAGAGAAAACCATGGAACATTAGCTCAAACATGTCCCTCTTTCTAGTCATGACTGATTTTGCCAGAAATATATGATCTAAATCTTGACCTGATAGAATATCAGATATCATGTGTGGACACCTTCTCTGGGAAAGGTCCCTTTCCCCTGCAAAGCACAACAATAAAATGGATCTTTCAATAAACACTTATATTTTAAAACTTAATGTATATCAGTCTAACATAAAAATGAGAATATAAAACACAACAGAACTGAAAGATTGCATCTTTAAGAATATCAAGAGTCTGATGTAATCATTCATGATATTTATTCCTTATTTCAATATATTCTGCTGCATAATGCACTTTTTTGTAGAGTAAGCTGGTTGTATTAGCATTACTTAAACTTGTGGCCAAAACGTAACATATGGTACTTCTCTTTTTATTTATATTTTATTTTTAAAGTTTTTATTTGACTATTTACAATATGTATATTCATCATGGGGTTTTGGTACATTTAGATGTTGTTTTGCTTACTTTTCCCCCATTGCTGAGACAAAATACCCCATGTCCAATATGAAGGAAGGAAAGCTTCATTTAACTTACAGGTTTGAGGTTTCAGTCCATACTCAGCTGGCTCCAAAGTACAGTGGTGTGGCTCAGGGGCGGCTTTCATGGCAGCTGCAAGCCCTTGTATCATATGGTGACCCCGCCCCTGGGTGGGTGCAGCACTCACACCACCAATCCCAGCACTGGACTAGGAGCCAATCACAATCACTAGACCCTGCTGCTTCCATGACTGTGTGAGGCTTTGGAGGGACGTTTAAACCATAACACATGCCACATCTTTATATATTTTTATTTACTTCCCTTTTCCCTTACTCCGTCTTGTTTACCCACGTCCACAGGTCTCCTTCTAAGTAGGTTTTATCCAACTTAGATACCTAAAATGCCATTTTACTTTGTAATTTCGATTACAATGTTATAACTGATTCCTCTAAAATAAACAAAGAAGCAAAGGAAGAAGAAAATATGAGAGGAGTTGGGAGAATGAGCTAGCTTGACTGATCAAACTCAGCACTAGGCCTACAATGAGCTGCTTGCAGCATATGGATTTGCATAAGAAATTACTAACTGGACTTTGCTGTTGAACCAAAGTCTTTTAAGGTTTCAGTAAATTGCTCCTTTTAAAACTGGTTTAAAGTAAATCAAAGAACTGAGGGCTAACCCCATTAATTACTTATCAATAGAAAAAGAGAAAGTGTAAAAACATTTGAATTTTTCTCTACTAGTCGCTGTGCCTTTTGATCTCTATTTTATTGATAAGTTCGCTACTTCCTTTGACTGAAAAGGAGCTTATTAGATATTCTACTTTCATAGAATCAAAATAAATGCTATGGGAATCAAAACTTTTTAGTCCCAAATTGATGTTTTATTCCCTTGATTCAAGCTAATCAAAGTTTAATCTAATGTTATTTTAATAGATAAATATGCATGAATTTTCAGTCACATTATGGAGTCATTCACATGACAAATATTCATTTTACATCTCTTTTATTACAGGTAGCCTTATAAGTTCTCAAAGTACTATTGAAAGTAAACAAAATGGGGAAAAGATGTGCCATTGAACAAACGTTTGAAAGGATGAAAATCTATTAAAGTAGATATATGAAAAAGTATTTATGAAAAAAAGACAGAAAAGCATAAGAGAGAACTGGCTATATTTACATAAACTGACATTGAAGTCTGACCTTTTACAGATGAGGTCCTGTGAATTCCTCACTATAAGGCAATAGGGAGCGGAAATCATGTAAATATCTGTTTAAAGTGAATTCTAAGCAGCCAGAAGTGACTGCTAAGGCCCTGGTATAGAACATATTTGACACAGCCCAAAAATGTCTCCGTGGCTAAAATAAAATGAAATCTGCTATTTCACATGAGAATTTGATCCTCTAAGTAGAAGCTCAGATGTTGTACGCTATTGTACACAGCTTCAACGGTGTTGGTTTTTTAATAGAGACAGGAAGGCTTTTGATGGTCTTAAACAGTTTGACGTATTTGAAAATGGAATTTCTTAATAAGATTTGTGTCAGGATAACGCTTTGTTACAAGTAGCTGCCCTGTGCATTACAGGAGGTTCAGCAACCTCGCTATCCTGAATCCACCAGCTTCCCACCACCCCTTTTTGACAGTGAAAGACATCAACAAATCTGTTTCCAAATCCTCCCCACATATTAGCAGGGAAGTACAAATCACTCTCGTCAGAAACTATAACTTTAAAAATCTCACATTAACTGCTTCCAGATTGTATGTGAGGAGAAACTTAGGAAAACTATAAAACATCAAGGAAATGTAGAATCAGCTTTTTGTTAATAATCAAGGTACACTCTACTGGGTATTGAGCCTTCATCATAGTGGATGTGGCAGAGTGGTTATGTTTTGGGATACAAAGATACAGCTTCTAAAATTTGTTAGTGTGGGATAAAAAAAGAGAAAAAATAAAATAATTTCACATTTTTCTTCAATACTAATAAAACCGGTATTATTTATAAAGATTGGAAAGGCAGAATTACAGTAGTTATGAGTTTATATTATATAAATTAGCACTCCAGTAATGGACTCATAAAATTGATATGCTTATCATTAATCACATTACATTAATTAAATTAACACTAAGTAAGATTGATATGTTTACTATTAATCACATTAGATTATTAGATATCCAAGTAGTGATGTTCAACAGGGAATTGTGTAAAGGAGTATAAATTTCAGTAGGAAATTTCTTAATTGGAGCCATACATTTGGAAGCCATTATTATAGATATTAAAACTGTAACTGGATCAGATAAATATTCAAATGAATGTGACTAATAATGAACACAAATGTAATCAAATGCAAAGAAGTTAGAGATATAGGAAGACAATAGAGGGAGAGAAAGAAAAAGAGCCAGCAGTATAAAGGCAAACTAACTGCAATTGATTTACTTAAAATCTGGGAAGTAGTCAAAACACAATCATTTGCTGCAGAAACGAAGTACTAATTTTGTGGCATGAAAATTATTTGGATCCTCATAGCTATTTTGGTGAGTTTTCATGATACTCACCCATTACAGCGTTCTCCAAACAGAACATAAGTTAAACACAGAGAATGTGATCAATTAATTTAAGTTTTACCATGAAGAGTTGGTGGTAACTGGAGAGAAGTAGAATAAAGAGCACCAGCTTTTTGGTTTTATTTGTGTTCAAACATAAGAACCTTTACAACAGGTCTGCAGGCTATAGTGACTCTGCTGGAAGTGGAAAATGGTGCAGAAGAAAGACAACTGTGAAGGGATGTGCTTGCTTGCGCTGAAGGGAGCGCCTGGTGCTAGGAGGAAGTGCTGGCTGAGAAACTGGAGTTCATCTCGCTGACGAGAGGGGAGACGATGGCTTCAGTCAGCTGGTTAATGTAGTCCAGGAAGTCCTGATGGATGGCAATCTCACTGGCGCTGCGTGAAAGCAACCGGTGTAAACAAAAGCCTCAAAGACTTTGGTGACCAAAGGAATAAGGAGGAGAATCTGAGAAAGGATCAGCGATATTTAAAAAATCATTCCTCAAAACTACTATTCAATGACTTGCTGAACTATACTTGGAGTATTAGTTGATATAGTTAATTGAGCCATATTGAAATAAGCATGTGATTCAGAAAAATGATTAAAACGAAACATATTTCTTATTTAGTTTTATCAAGACAGATAACACCTAGATAACACTAAAATTTTAACACCAAGATACCTGTGATACTGACTTCATAAACAAATAAGTATGATAAGATATTGAAAATTTTTATTATTTTTTAATAGATTTGGGTTGGTTTTCATTGATCACTGGGAAAAATTAATGTAAAGTCCACATTCCTTTACTTCTTGAGATACGACAATTTATAATTTTGTTCCAATACATGATGCTGTTTAATTTCTAAATTCCACAGTGCCAGAGAGTTAAAAACAGCTGTTACTGAAATAAAAACTAGAACATAACCAAAGTTTATTTTTCCCATTATCTCTACATTGACAGAACCAAAATTTTGGAGTAGTAAATCCCTTATCTACTAAAAGGTTAGAGGTTGATCTGGAAGTTGATGTATTAAATCCAAGGGCAACAAATTAAATAAGCTCAGAAAATTTAAAAAATCTTTTTACAATAAACATTTTTTATCACAAAGCATAGCCATGATAAATAACAAGCCATCTCTCTACTGTTGTAGAGAGTTGTAAACTGAATAAAATCAATTCCAATGAGACCTATCACTCCCTTTCCCTGATGAGAGCAGTATAAACTGAAAAGCTTTTGACAGTCGTTGAATTTTTTAAATCACTGTACTAAAGAGCATCAGACTCTATTTACATCTTTAAATAACTAACAATACTAATGTTGCCAAAAAATATGTTAGTAAGGACTGATTTCCTTATATATTTGCATGGAAATAGCTGCATTTTTTAACTTTACAAACAGTCTGAACTAAAAATATAATTTAAATTATAATCAGGATATAGTGACACAATTATTATAAAAACTTCTTTACAATTAATCATGCAATAAAACGAATGGTTTTTGATTACAAAAATCAAAACTATGATTTATATTTAGTAATAATTTACACTAATAAATTTAATATTTTCCAATACATACCAAGAATTGTTTTTAAACTAAAATAAATTTGAGTAGTACATTAATTTTTAATAATGATAACAAAATATCTGACATAAATGACTTCCAGGAGGAAAGGTTTGTTTTCTCTTAATGCTTCAAGGTTGGGTGATTATGATGTTTTTAAACCTGTAGCCAACGGGGATTTAGCTCAGTGGCCTAAGCGCCTGCCTGGCAAGCATGAGGTCTTGAGTTCAATATCTGGTACCAAAAAAATAAAATAAAGTAAAATAAAAAATAAATAAAATAAAATAAAATAAAATAAACCAGTTGCCACCCAGAAACTTAGTGACTGAAGGATATTGTGGAAAAAAGTTACTCACACTATGTCAGGAAGCAGAGTGGGAAAGAGCCAGACAGAAAGGAGACAGGGGTGAGTACTGTCCAGAATTATGCCTCCAATGCCCCCTTCAAATAGTCAGACCCTCCTTTTCCTATAACTTCTCTACAAGTCTCTCTCATTATGATTTCATTAGTGGATTCTAATAACCCACTACTCTCATAATCCAGTCACTTCCCAAAGACCGTCAGCTGGCCTTTGCAGGACAAAGATCCAAAAAACTAAGTTGAAATTAGGAATTGCTCCAGAAAGAATTTTTTTAATTTAAATCACATTAAAGGTTTTTTTTGTGACTACCAAAGAAACCAAGATGCACACATACACACAAACACATACACAGAAACACACACACACACACACACACACACACACACACACATGAGACTGATCAAAACTACTTAGGAAAAAAGTATTCTATTAATTCATTTTATGGCTTATTATCTATGTGCTTACTGCAATAAGCCGATAATTATTAAAATTTAATTTATTTATTCACTGAAAATTATATAGAAGTATTCTATGAAAAATTTTTATTTGTGCAGCATGTTTTATTTCAAACATTTTATCTTTAGTGAATATTCATAATTGTGTTTAGCTAAATCCAGATAAAATGACAATTGAATTTGGAAAGAAACTCACATCCCCTTAGACCTGGAAGTATTTCTTCCGAATTGAACCTGTTTCTATCATATGCATGTATTCTGAAGAACTGACTATAGAAGTCCTTTAATACAAGATAAGGATACACAAAATGCTTTAAAAACTTGGTACTGCACAATGCAATCTTGTTAACCACGGAGAAGTCTGTTGAGATGACTTGTGGAGTGAGTATGTATCGGCTATGAATTGTGACCGCTGCACATGTGCCTGAGTTTTTCCACTTAAAGATGGCAAATGTGACATACAAAGCAATAGATATGAGTTAGAGACCTCATTATAATCCATGCTCAATCACTCATATTTTCTTCTGGCTTAAGTTCCTTGTCCCTTCAGAAACTCTAAAGTCATGGTTATAATAAAATGAAGTAAAGTAGTGTTTATGCATAGTCAAGTTTTCTAAAATCTTAAGCATTCTGTGGAACTTCATACATGAAATTTGGAACTCTGGGGTTAAAGCTTATTTCCAAATTGAAGTGAAGTTTTGGCAGGTTCATTAATAAAATATTAAATTACCATTGCTCTTGCTATAGTTCTCTCTTCTTCACTTTCAATAGGCAGCTGTAATTTGTATTCCTTTTTCCTCCAGAATCTGTAGAAGCAGAAGTAAAATGCACAGTTTATTTGCATGAATGTTCAGTGCAGGTATCATATCACCTCTTTTACATCTGTTGGAGGGAAGCAGAGAGATTAGGCAAGTTACTGGAAGGAGATATACCTTACAGTAAGAACTATAGGAAAACTAACAGAACTCTACTTCGTGTTATATTTTAAAAAATGGTAAAACTGGGAGTGGTGGTGCAGGCCTGCAGTCCCAGCACTCAGGATGCTGAGGCCTGAGTCCAAGGGAGGGCAACCTGGGTTACACTAGTGTGTTCCAGGCCAGCCTACCCCGCCTAGTGCGGCACTGTCCCAAAAAGCAAACAAACGAACAGCAACAAAACCAAAACACAACAGCAACAACAAACCTGGTGAGATCTCAAATGGTTAAATGCTAAACCCAGAGACGATGGACTCTAGATTCATACAGGGGCAGCCAAATTTATTGGAAAACTTTAAGTTTTTTTTTTATTACACTGAAACCAAAGAGGAAACATGTAAAATTTTCCATAATAATTTGATGTAAAACAAAGCAGAAACATTCAGCCATATAGTATTATAATAGATAGAAGTTCACAATAGTTCAGTATTAGAAATTTAGTAGTATATTTAGTTTGATAAAGAACAGATGGGAAATCATTTTTAAAAAAAAGAGAAAAATGACAAAAGAAATATTTCAATATATCTTACACCATGTTGCCCTGAAAGCAGATATATGCCCACAAAATATTAAGTTTTAATAACCACTAATACTAAAGTATTTGATCCTAACTAAGTGTCTGTTTTGTTCTTTTAAGGAACTGTTTTGTCTCTTAGCTGGGTTTCTTGTTTTGAAATAGATGTTTTAGTACTAAGAAATAAATCTACAGATAATGTCCTGCCTATGACCATGATATTTCAAGTATGATCCATGATGCCAAATGTCCATGGATTATCATCTTTACAAGTGAAAACAAGGGGAAGAAATAATTCATTTCTTTCTACAAATTCTTTCTGATCTGTTTCATTTTCCTTTTTCCTGTTTATATTTTTGTCCCATTTAACATACTTATACCGTTTTGGTTTTTAAACATCACCTGCTGGGGAAAGAAAGGATTATTTGTGTCTGGGAAACATAAATATCCCCTACATAACAAAGAAAGAGGTAGGGGAGATGCAAAGTTAGTGCCTATAAAACCTATTCATTTTAATTTAATGGGGTAAGAATCAGAAATATTGTTTACTACCTAATTAGCACTTTTCTCTTTAAAACTAAGCATTTCATAAATATTAAGTAATAAAATCACAAGGAAATTTTGTCAACACTGCAACAAAGACAAGCTTACAAATTAAATGTGTTCTCAATTATAATCTTTTTCTAAAACCCAGATTTTTACAAGATTTTATTTGATAATATTGTGAAAGACAGAATGATTTCATAATTGTGCATGTTTATATAAATACCACATATGTACATATATGTATAATATATATATTACATATTCACATACAAAATTTCACATGTCATTCTTGTTATAGTTTTAGTCATTGGAAGAGAGAGTTTCATTTTGAAGTGATTGTCTCTCTGACTTCAAATGACATACATGAGGACTAATTAAAATTAATTAGTTAAAAGTATTGCAAACAATAACTTCATACCCTTTTTTTTTTTAATCTACACATGACAGCTTTCAAAAACTTGAAAAGGCTTTGTAAGTAGGTAGGTCCTCGTCTTGCCAAAATAAGCAAGTTTTGTTTGCCAGTAAAAATCTCTTCTATGTTCCAATTTTATTTTTCAGTGTGAGAAATGTTTTTGAAAGCAGTCCCATTCTCATTTGCAGATCACAAACTATTTTCACTCCTTGTCCATTCTCACATTTGGATAAAATCACTTTGTTTCTGAATGCACACACGAGCCACCTGGCTCGTGTTCATCCTCAGCCTAATGAGTGGAATGAGGCTGCTGCAGCTTGGAGCAAATCTAGAAAGGGCTGTTCTGACAATTTCCAACTCCTGAAAATAGCACGCTGCCTTTCTGATATTGCATTCAATTTATTTACTTTGTGGTGCTGAGGGCAAATCATTTTTCCTTCTGTTGCTTTTCTGATTAATTTCAATTTTTTTTGCTATTTAAATTGATTCACTGATTCTTGGATCCCCAACACCTTCATAAATACAACTTTGAAAATAGATTATTTTCCTCAAGATGAGGCTTTTACAATTTTCACAAATCACACTTAATTGCATGTATAATAATTATTAATGGGCATACATAAAAACCTGGATATTTGTGAAAGTGGAGAAATATTACTTAAAGCTTTGCAGCTGCCCTTATAAATTTTCTTTGAGAAACTTGAAAAGAGGAAAAGTCCTCATCAATTTTTGCAGGCTAATTCCTAGGAGAAAAAGGAAAAGGAAAGTCAATTAATTTTCTACATTGTTGTCATCTGTTTATCTTTTGAGGTAGCACCTTGAATATATCTTCTCAAAATTTTTCACTTACACTTTGTAATATTTTTGTTTATTTTGTTTATGCATATCTCATTTGTTTTAGAAAGAATGTGTCATGGTTTAAATAGAAAGTACAATCGGAAGCATTGAACAACTTTGAAAATAAATGGCACAAAGGGAACATTACATCGGGAAAGACCCCGTGAAGACAGTAGATATCACAAAGCTCATGTTTCGATGAAATTAATTTCCAAATTTGTTACTTACAGGATGACTGTAAATTTTCTCAAAAAAATCTCAAAATTAATGCAGAGAAGATAGCACGATCAGTTGAAAAATCCCTGATGATAATACAATCAAATTAGATGCTTAGAGGAAAGAAAATTGCATTGTTACCAAAATGTATTTCCAGTTCAAATTCGGTAAAAGCAGGTGTAATGGCCTGTGATAATACTGTCTTCATTTTTCATTCTAAGAATGCACACTTAATTTAAATATTTAAATGTTTCATTGTATTATTTAACATAGCCAATTAAATATTAAAATATAATAATAAATATATAGAAGGAATGATAAAGGCTACATTTTGTATCATAATCTAGATGCAAGAGCATTTTATACATACACCTTGAGCTAATTTTGATATATAATGTGAGAAAAGATGTGGAATCCTCCAGTGGAGATTGCTATCTTATTCATCAAAAACTTTTCCACATATGATACTCCAATGAATAATAAATTCTTCTCTAAGTCTTATTAATTAGAAGCGCCTGTTTAATTTTATTAATTCAACTGGTTGTAAGTAAGTACTACAAAATCAAACTCTGAGGAAAGCTCAATAAATGCCTAAACTTTCTTACTTACTAACAAAATTCTCCAAATTTAGGAAAATATAATTAGAAACTGTCCCTTACCTGGACTAGGATAATCCTACATAGCTTGGGGTATATAAAGAATAATTATGCAAGAATGTATAATGCTGAGTTTGAAATGTTCTATGCTTACATGATTGAACTCAGATCATAATGCTGTTTTTTTTTTTAATTCAATATATCTAAGCTGATTATCTCAAGAAAAGCTCTCCATTACTTGCTTTAATCAACATTAGGCTTTTAGTCCCTAAACAGGATCAATTCTGTACTGACCTGTCTCTAAAATACAAGGAAAATTATTCACAAGAGATATGACTTCAGGGACAATAACATGCTTTGATTTGTTGTCCTCTAGCCAGGCCTCATGTTAGAATCATATTAGAATGTCTGGGGCCTACTCCCAGAGCTCTAATTTAATCATCCTTACATAGGGTGGAGTGAATTCGGTATATTTTAAAAGCAACCATAATGATTTTAATAAGCTAAGATTCACCTTCTTAAACCAATTAGTTCCAGCTTACCAGGAAATTAAAATAGGTCTAGAGAGAAAGCCCCAGGCCCATAAACAGAATAGATCATTTCATTTTCTTAAAGTTTTCAGATTTATAGCCAACTATTCATTTACACTACATTTTTCTCCCCAGTAAGTTAAGAGAGAGAGAAGAGAAAAATAGAGAGAGAGAAAGAGAGGGAGAGAGCTATGAAAATGGAAAGGTAAATTTTCTAACATCAGAGGAGTGAGAAAAATTACATCCCAATAGAGGAACTGTGATATACAAGGGCTAACTCATAAAAATCAAACAAGCAAAACCCAAGAAGTTTAAAAACCACAGTATTGTCACTGGATTGAGCTGCTACTCTAGAAAAGTGTAAGAACTGGAATTAATCTGAGCACATGCAGGCCCCTGTTGCTTACCTAACAGTCGTCTTTCCCACATTGCAAGTCACAACTTCCAGGGAGATAACGTAAAAATGGCATGGATTTGGAGAAGGATGCAGAAATTCTGTTTCTGCTTATTGCAGTCGTTTGACATTTATTGATGAGTCAGCCATATAAAAGGGATTTATAAACTATGGGATCCAACTACCAAAGGCTCAATGAACCAAATGTGTTGGAGTGGAGACTGGAACATGAACCTGGGTAGGGCTCTGTCAGGACATAGACATTAGTAATGACAAGGCCTGTGACTTGCCCCTCTCTGAAGAAAGCAGAGTGAGTCGGCAGCAGGAAATTTATTCTCACTGGTTTGTGTGTTGTTCAAACAAATATATCTTCTCTTCTATGAATATAAAATTACATGAATTCAGAAGTGTTCTCACTGTGCTCCAAATCATAACATCCAGTCTTGATTAAATAATCTTTCAAAGTCTTTAATCTTTTTATAATTTCCTTCAAGAACAATAAATTTAAAATAACTATAATTTTAATTCTTTTTCTTATATACTCAGAATCCTTCTGGGTAAGACAGACTCCAGTATATTTCTCTAGACAAAATTTGTATAAACTCAACTAAATTAAAAAGGTAGGAATTGATGACTTTTGAATTTTATTTTTAGTTGAAGAGTAAGAAATACATCCTATCTGGAAATAGTTTTCTCATATAAATATTGAAAATTAAATACTTTTCAGTTTGCATTTAAAAATAGAGCCACTAAAACTAGCCTGCAACACTGCGATAAACCAATTTAAATACACTAAAATTTTATTTTGAGCATATGAGAATTCTCAAAATAAGTTAATCTGATTAAGAGCAAGACTACTGTGCAGCATAATTAAAATGTTTCCAGTAAGTTGCCATGGAAGTATAGTGATGAAATATCCATACCCATGCAGTGGAAAAGATAAATATGTGTGCATGAACTGGTTACCAAAATAATTGAATCTTTAAAAAAATATTTTTTAAATTCCCTTCTATCTATCTCAAGTGAAATGATTTTTCTTTTATGTTGAGTTTGAGATAGTAAAAATAACAACAACCAAAGCTATTGTTGTTAAGATGTTAAGGGTACTTGAGTTGTTAGTGACAGAAAAATGGAATTCATCTGGATTAGAGGGGCCAATTTTTGAACAGCATTTCTCCTTATCATAAGTGATATTTAAAATTACACCAACATCTACTCACCTGTGAATAGGGACAGGGTAGCGTGGATTAAATAATATCAATATTTTCCACTCTTCTATAGGGAACACTGCATCTTGTGTCAGGACTTCTGGGTGTGCACATGTAAGACGTATGAGGGGTGTGATCTGGGTACATGAACATTTCTGAAGATTTTCCTTATTTGTCATACATGATTCTCCTTTTAGCAGATTTTTCCTTCGTTTGACAAAAACTCTGTTTTCCTTTGAGGATGTTTGTGTTTCCTGTAGTGAGATCCCTTTCCTTAGATACCATGGGTGTTAGTGAAGATAAATTGTCAATTGGATTGGTTTGGAGCCACCTGGAGTATTAGTAAAACCAAATTATTTGCGTGGCTGGGTGAGTGATGGAGGTATAAACGTGGGTACTATATATAATTCCTGATCTTTTTCTCTCTGCTCTGCTTCCCACTAACCATTAATGGAACAGATTTAGTCTGCCATGTCTGTTACGTTTCAGATCTAAAATATCCCTGAATACACTCTTGTGTTTGGAAACACACTACACAGTCCATTTATGCCAGGTGACTTCAGTAGCTGGATGTGTTATTAGGAAATGTGCCCTCACTAGAGGAGGGTCACTGGAATTGTGACTTGGAAGGATGCATTCTTGTCTCTGGTTCCTCTGTTCTGTTGACTTCCTGGCCACCATATAATGAACAGCTTGCGTTCTTCCATTGTGCCTCTTTGCCTTATTGCTCTGCCTTGGAGTCAAGTGATGACCATGGGCTGAATCCACCGAAACTGCAATCCAAAATGAATAATTTCTTCTTTAAATTGTAGGTATCAGGTAATTTGTTCCAGCTATGGGAAATCTAACTATTACAATACCCTTCCATCATAATGCTTCTTCTGCAGTGGAGCCAGCAGACCATGGACTGAATCCTGTGAAACTGAGTCAAACCATGTCCTCATTTATATTATGGATACTGAATATTTGGTTCCAGCAAAGGGAAAACTAATTTACACCACATTTTTGAAGGTGGCCACAGTTAAGTGAGATTCTGTTATTTATAAGAAAATTTGTAGAACTGGAGATCATTATAGTACTTCAAAAAATGATCTCTGAGTTCTTTTCTCATATGTGGAATCTAGGCAAGAAATAAAATGATGTGAAGGAAAATAGAGAATTACTGAAGCAAAGTATTTGGTCCCAGGAAAAAGTGTACCTGGGAAAATAGAAAGTAACCTGGAGGGTGGGTATAATCTAAGCATATAGGATACATGGAAATGTCACAATTAAAGAAAATACTTTTAAAATTTAATATGTACTAATAGTTATAACAAATGTTTAAGGTTTAATGAAAAAGAGTCAAGTATGTATCATATTTCATGACAAAATAAATCATATCAGCCAATGTGTAGCTGTTAAAACTATTAAAATGTGACGTATCTCTTATTATTTTTGCACTCTACTTGAGTGATGAGAAATGTATTCAACACCTACTTTCTACAAAGAATATGTCACTTACTGAAACTTATTTTACTTAGAGATAGTTGAACTCTTGTTTCTTCAGTGGATTTTTTTTTTACGTACTTGTGATTTTATAGCTATCTTGACTGGTCCTATCTCTGGTATGGAAATATTGTAATCCAAATCGTGTAATCCCTTTTCCTGTCCTCCTTGAAGTCCGGAAAGTTCGTATTTCTAATCCCATTAAAATATTTTTGGAATCCTGGTGAGTTAATTCCAGTCTACCACCTCCAGTGCAACCCATGGTGAGAGTAAAGACTCTAAGACGTATTCATAGCTACGGAAGCCAGTGAGTCCTAAGTCTCATTCAGGTGAGGTTTCCTGGGACAAAGGCCTTGACCCAGGGCCTCACCCAGAATTTATTCACTCATGAAAAAGGGACTGGCTCAAGGATAAGTCATGGTGAGTATGGTGGAATGACATGACTGTAAGAGCTAGGTGTAACTGAGAGGCCAGAAAGCACCTCTGCATTATGCAGAGAAAAGAATATGTTGAAAAGCGAATCTGTATAACTTAATTCAGGCAGCATTTAAATGTTTAGGTGCTTTTTTTTTGGTTTATATTTTTTAAGCATTTTATTTAAAGAGAAAAACAAAACAAAAAAAAAAGGGTAGCAACAATACAGAGTTCCAAGGAAAAAAATAAAAGAACAAAAAAACACTAAGAAATCATTACTTGATAAATTACGTACTGTCATCCTGGAAATATTTGTTCAAGTTACAAAATTAAAACATACAAAGTAGACATTCAAACAATGAGACTGTTAACAGTTCTGCTCCACGATCTAACAAAAACAAAAATATGGTCATCCATCTTAAGCACTTAAACATACATGCAATTATATCCTTTAGAGCACCCTCTTTTCCTCTCTTTTTTACAGTAGCAATTACAAATTTTGGGTTTTATTACTCCTACATGTCTTATTACTTTTTACACTAGAGACACAATGCGATATTTATAAATATGATTTGTATTTATTTCACTAATGAGGATAGGAAGGTTTTACTTCAATTTCTGACATGTAAATTTTTGTGCCTTGGGAAGTCATAGCCTCTCATCTTGAGAACCCAGTTGATTTTCCTGGAGCTATGTGGCTCTGCTGTCCAGCTCTGTTCAGGTGTTTATAGGGAGACATAAGTCAAGGAAACAGGAAACTGTGGGCTGTCTTCAAACACTGCACATCAGTACCTCTGCTAGCCTTATTTACACTCCTTAGAACCAATTAAAAGGAGAAGGAAATAGCTTAGCTAAGTCTGCAATATCAGTACATGGAGATAGGGCCCAGTTTAACTGGCACAAAGGTAGATGTTCTTCATTCAAGGAGAGACATCCAAATGGCCTTCTACATGCAAGTGCAAGTCTCTTGTTAATTCTGTATTATTGGGCGCAACAGAAGCTGGCTTGAGTGCTATCTATATTTGATTTCACAGATACTTCATTTAAAACTTGTATATTCTTTATGCTCAATTATTATGTCTCAGATAATTGAGGTATAAGCTGTGTTTAATTTATTTAAAGTATCTTGGGGCTGTTTAAAGGAACTATAAAGATTATATAACTCACAATTCATATTTTTATCTATTATTTTGTGGGTAATAGAAAAAATAATACTTCAATCTGTATACATGAAAAGTGCTGATACTGTCCATTGAGAAATAATATTTCAGACCTAAATTACATGAATAACAATATTTATTTGTCTTTATTTAGTAAGGAATTATAAACAAAAGAAAGCATATGGGGAAAGGGATTTAGCTCAGTGCCATAAGTGCCTGTCTGGCAAGCATGAGGTCAGTACAAAAAAAAAACAAAAAAGGAAGCATTTGTTTCTATAACATGGCTCAGAAGAATTTAATAATATGGAAAAGAGTTAAAATAGGCACACACACATATTTTAGAACTACAAGTTGCTTGCAATAATTTTTTGATAGAAAATTTTCAGTTCCTTACCTTAAAATGATTTTACAAATAAAATACATCGATATGAGCTATTTTCATAAGAAAATGTGAAACTAAAGAAATATGCATTACAGTGCCTGTGAGATGAGAACAGTTCATTACAGAGAATCTCAAATTATAATCATTGGCCAACTACTACAAAATTTCAAGTAATGCGTAACATTATAGGCACTCTATTATTTTGTTTTGAAATTGTTTCATTGTTTTTATTCTTTTTTCATTTTAAAATGAAAGCCAAAAAAATAAAAAGATAATGAAAACAAAAAAAAGAAAAAGAATTCAAGTAACAGTATTGAAATATTTTTTGAAGTTTTGCTTTGTATCTGATTTTGTATCTGATTCTGAGATATATGTATTGCATACATTCTCCAATATGATGTTGAGTGCAACCCTACACAAAGATATTGCCCTAATTACTTTAAAACTAGACGCAGAAAGTCAATTTTCTAGATCAGTAAGAAGGGGTGTCAGCATTTTTTTCAGGGATTTTACGTCTTTAACTTTAATCTTAGTCATTATTGCATTGTTTCTCTTCAGTATATTTGTCATTGAATAGACAATAATTGGTAAATGTATATTCGAGTTATAATTTAGTCAAATTTGCTTCACACTAGAACAAAGAAAATTAAGCCAGTTTAGCTTATTATGTAGAAAAGCATTTTGGGCTTCCAAGTTTTAGACTTTGTAACAAAAATACAAAAAAAAAAAAGTAATGGCTTGAGATCTCAGAATAATTTTATAAGAATGATCCAATTTGTGAGCCATTAAACAAGTGGACTTTGGCACGATTTTTAAATGGTAACTATGGTTGACTGTCATGGATCATGATTTAAGAAATGTGATCAAAGAAAGGAGAGTTTAAAGCAGAGTCTTATTGACTTGTCTACAATTACCTGGAAATTAGTGAAGATAATCCACAGATTTCTGCAGAGTTTTATCATAGTTGCTAGGAAATCATTACTAACTGAGTAAAAAACTTATATAAGAGAGTGAACCTACTAAAATAACATTTGATTAGTTTATTCCTCAATAATAATAATGAAATTTAATATCTGTAGCATAACATGCACATTTTATAAAGTATGACAATCTTTCCAATGATTCCTTAAATATTTCTTAAGACCTAATTTGAATAATTGTATAAAAGAAAATACATACATTTTCATGTCATTGCATTTTATTGACCAATTTTCATAGTTAGTAATAATAACAATAATAATTTTATTTTGAAGTCCTGAAGATAAATTAAATCACTTTCTGTGCAGTTTAGTTTGCTAAAATGTCCCACAATTAAAGAAAGCAAAAATTGTTCCTTCATGTATTTTGTAGACCTATAATAAATTATTAATTGTATTTTATAGTACTTACAATATCTTTGAGTAGCAAAGGATATACTGCCTACATATACTAACACCAAGAAAAAGCAAATTTCTTGTTTACTTTTTCTCCTTATGTGCCTGATGATTTTCAAATGGTATAAAATGAAATTATATATTGAAATAAATTAGCTTCTGATTTAGGTTATGTAAGATACTGGTTAATCAAAAATAGGAGACATTTAAATAGACTGATTATGTACAAAAATAATGTATTTTTATTAACATAGCAAATGGTTTATATGAGCAACTGTATCACATTTCTATTTCCAACTCTCCACATCCTGACAGATATTTTAGACTATTAGTTTGTATATGGTGGGAACTCAAAGGTAGATGTTCAAGCAAATTTTGGCTGTCAGCTTCATGACTGTAAAATTTTTGATCTATGCCTAGCTTGTACAATAATTTCAATAACTTCTTGGAGGTTTTTAGCTTAGTGCAATGCTGTTTCTATTGTTTTGTAACTGTCGCTTAGAAATTATAACTTGATCAGTGTTATTCAGTTTTGCTAAAATAATTGCTCTTTATCTTTTTTTTTTTTACTTTAAAGAAAAAAAAGAACAGAAAATTAGGAAGCCAACAAACAATCAAAGAACAACAAAGTCAAAATGACATCAACAAAAAAATAGCAATATAGGATTTCAAAACAAGATGAAAGTATTTAATGACGGTTATTGTACTGCATATTGTTATCTTCAAGCTTTGAATCTTTACTGTCTCATTTTAACTGTATCATAAAATTTTTTGCAGTACTTAAAAAAAAATTAGAATCAGTACAGCACTCTAACAAGAAATATCTTCATGGGGCTGGGGCTTTAGCTCAGTGGTGTAAGTGCCTGCTTGGCAAACGCAAGGACATGAGTTCGATCACCAGCACCAAAAAAAAAAAAAAAAAAAAAAAAAGAAATATCTTCTATTTAGGTAAAAGTTTTATTGTCTCAGCTATATATTAGTCATTTCTGGGACACAAAATGAATGATATAAAGAAGTTACTTTATATAGATAAACCTCCTTGAAAGAATAGGGTGTGTATGTGTGTGTGTGCGCGCGCGCGCTAACCTGTGTGTCTGTATGGTTACTGAGGATGAAACCAAGTGTTACTTTACCACTTAGCAATGCCTTCACCCTTCTATATTTTGTCTGGAGATGAGGTCTTTCTAAACTGTTCAGGCTTACCTTAAACTTGAGATCTTCCTGTGTCAGTAGCCAAATTAGTTGGTATTATAGACATGAGCCAATTTGGAAATAGGATTTGAATAGTTGTAGCAGGTAAAGGATTTGCATCACACTTTTAAGATATGTTGGAGAAAGAGACAAGTTAGATTGTTTCTTACAGTGTTGACAATCTCATGTTTAAGATTCACATCTTTTAACACACTGAGTTTTCATATATAAAAGTGAACACTATTGATTCATGGATTCTTTTATAAAAATAACAATTGTTACTGGAAATCAGTTTTTGTAAGTATGTTTATTTGAATAATTTTCCTGCTTAAAAAGACAATTATAAAAAAAAGAATTTCATACCTCAAAGATAAGAGAGCAGCTAGTGAACAGGAAAGGAAAGATCTTTTAAAAATAACAAAGAATCAGGAAATAACAATTCAACAGCTGCAAGATGATGCAAAGAAAAATAACATAAGATTAATAGGGATAAATGAAAAAAAAGACAATTATCAGTTGAAATAGGTAACTAATAAAACGTGGACAATTTTTTCTTCTCATTCTAATCTATTATATGTTTATCATTTCTAAATTATCCTTTGTTTGTCAGTGTGTCCTATCCAATATCTAGTGCCCACATCTGGCATGGTGATATTTTTTTAGGAGAAATCATATGAAAATTCGCAAGAATAGGTTCAGTAAATCCTAATAAGCAATCAAAGTCTGCCTGCACTTTATGACTAGCTCTTCTGCATCGGTCAACAAGAAGCTTTTAGTGTTGCTCTTATGGAAGCCTGTCATCCCTACCAATTTCATTCTTTTCCTCTAAGCTTTCACTGTAAATTAAAGGAAAGTTTGTTGGAAGTCAACTGAGTGAAATCTGCTTGCTTAAGGCTGGCTCATTCCTTTTCTCCTCATCTCTTCTACTATTCACCGAGTGCCTTTTGAATTTAGTAAGGCAGTTTTCAGATCAGTTGGAAGTCAGCAAAAATTTAGCATTAATGAGTTCATTTCCACAAAAATTGGCTTATTACCATGCAGACTTCCAGTGTTACATGCTACTGATTTTATAGTTACTTTCTCTTTTCATTTATAAAGATATCCCTTCACCTGTCACATGTGCAAATAATGAGATCAGTAAGAGAGTCATTATTTAAAAAGAAACTGCAAGTAAGAAAAGCATCATTTTAATAATGTAATAATCTAAGTAAAGTAAAAATCATATAAAAATATACATATAAAGTTTATTTTTTAACCTTATTGATGTATAGGTAAATATTAGAAAGGTGATTCCATTAAAAATAAAATATCAAGTGTGGGGATTTATGCATGAATGTAAAACAAAGCAATTACAAATATTAAAGAATGATTATAATCATGAACAAATGTATGTGTTAATTTTAGATATTATTGAAGTATATTATGTAGTAAGAAGATTTACATACATATAATACAGATATCACAATATAAATTTTATGTGAAAATATTTTTAAGAACCAAGTAATAGATACTATGAAAGTTTGTAAGTCTGTATATGGGTTAATGAGTACTTCTTTCCAGCCATCTCAGTTTATTATTTTTCCTTAATATGCCAAAAAACTAAATAATGTTTCTTAATTTTCTATGTAAGGGAAATATCTGACAAAGGAAATGAAAAGCTTACACAGTGAGGACAAAAATATAGCTGATAAAAACTAAAGAAATATGAATCAACAAAGAGTTCAGGCTTATGGAACAGAAGTGCCAAAATATTATAATATAAAAATATCCAACAAATGTACAAACTTAAAATGATCTCTATCAAATTCCATCAGACTCTTTTGGAGAACTGAACCACTGATTTTTTAAAGCTTACACAGAAATGGGAAGGACTTGAAATTATCTTCAGTTTCAAAAGTAAAAGAAAGCTGAGGGACTAATGTATTTGCAATTCATGAGTTATTATAAAGCTACTGTAATGGTATGACTCATTACATCTGCAAGTATTGACAAATAATCTTTAGAGCACAGTAGATACTATAAGAATAGATAATATAGGAATCACTCGCATCTAACCTCAATTAATCTCACTTCATATGTTTTGCCTATTTTCTGTAATTTCTAAGATATTTTAGAGATGGTCCAATATTTTATGAATTTTCTTTCTTCTGAAATCAAGGTACATCAGACTTCTTGGTAACTATGAGGGAGTTTTGAAACTCTCAAACATTTTAGACCAACTGGTTAGCAATTTTTGTTCAAAGCATAGACATCAATATCATCCAAGCTGTTCACTAGATACATGGTCTATTATTTAAGGAGCCCTTGGTTTTACTGACTGAAATACCCTTTGGAAATTCTGATTGAGAGACTACCAGGAGAACTAGATGACAAGGTACAGGAGAAAAACAATGAGGACTAAAAGGAAAATGTCTTTACTCCAAAACTGAACTGGATGCCAGAGTATAGATTTAGAAAGCACAAATGATACAATTCATTGTGAGGAGTATAATCAATATGAGGTATTAGGCAATGTAGGAAGTGTTTGCACTCAGAAACAGAAAAAGAGGCAGCACAGTGACTGATATACACTGGTTGGGTGTGTTACTTAAATCCGTCCTCAGTTCTCTGATCTTGTTTAGTATTATTCACTGTGTGATTACAAAAGTCACATGGAATAACTGGCATAGCGTACCAGGCATGAGAAAATTCCTCAATAAAATTAACTCAAAATAAAATATGTTCTACATTACGGACTACATAAATAGTAGAGGTTAATTTGTAATTGTATTTAATATTAAATAAAATAATTCATAAAACTTTGTAGTGAAGTTTGTTATACATAAAGTTGTAGCTTCAATGAATAACCCATGTTAAGGGAAATTTATCACTTCACTGGACATTTCAATAAACTCATTTCAATGGAGAAATACATTTTAATATTGTAGAATAGTTTATAAGTAATACACAAATTTCCATTAATGTCAGGTCAATTTCACAACACTGTATAAAACAGCTTGAGTCATAATTCTGAATGGATTCTATGTTTGCCTTTCATGATAGAAACTTAATTTTTGTCCTATAACAAGTTACACCTACTTGGTGGAACAGTGTTACAGTGGTTTTCATTTCATTGTCACAAAAATACCCAAAACTGAGTCAACTTATAATGTACACTATAAATTCTATTTCTAAAGTACTAAATTATATTATCAAGTGCTATATTATGTCAGTCCTTTATCATACAACTTCTATCTAGGTATCCAAAGTTATTGTCCTTGTTATTAAATGACCTTTAACTTGATGTGCCTTGCAGAGATTATCAACACATTATTAACTTATTTGATAGGTTAATCTATTTAATATGCCTAAACTTCTTATTGTGAAAAGTATCATATGGAAGTAGCAGACTGAAATGGTCAGATTTCTAAAGGAGTATGGATTGTAATTTGGTAGGACACCCTCAGGCTAAATTATTTAAGAGATTCTTTAAAAACCAAATTGACAACAGTAAGCAAGTTTACGACAGTAAGTTTTGTCTGAGTGAATTACTCCATATTACAGCATACCTAAGCAGAAAACAGGGGAAACACACTCTTCTTAACTATTGTACAGGAAAACAATGATTGCAGTGTCAGAAGTAAAACAAAGAAATATAAACTTATTAAAAAATGAATATTTCTTGTTTTCTGTAGAAATTCTCATATCTAGCATTTTCCTGTTTTTTACATCTTGTGTCACATTTTTTGCATATATGTAAAGATGTTTTCCACAATGAGTTGTCAACTTACTTTTTGATTAAATTTTTGAATAACTTAAAGCTTGTTTATCAGAAATAAACATGGTTTAACTATATTATTAGACAAACTTGAACAAACACATGTACGTGTGCAGTAATCACAGTGATTGAGGTAGAGGACAGTATTGTCTTCCCCAAATGTGCCTAAATCATAGTCGAAGGCATTCTGAACCGCATCAACCTTAAATCTATCCCTTTGTCATTATAATGCGTGTCAGATAAAGGAACTTAAGAAAATAAAGAATAAACAGAAAATTCAAGATTGCTCTGAACTTTTTCTACTTATTAAAAGCACATGTCTAAATTTCTGTGTGAACTATGTCCTCCCCATATTAAATGAAAATAAAATCTTATCAGGGACAGGACTCTGAGGGAAGGAAAATGCTTGCAAACTAGCCTTATGGCTTAGTCACTCCTTTACAACTTAATTGAATGAGCCCAAGAGCCTCTGTCTTACTGTATTTTCACTTTGTTACAATTTGTCCTATTCAGCAGGTAAGTCTGTGACTTAACTGCTTCTTTGGGTATTGCTTGCTTAAGAAGGCTCCCGTGTCACGTAAAACCTGTACTAAACAAACACATCTGCTTTCCCTTGTTTAGCTGTCTGATGCCAATTAAACCTTTAGATCTACCTGAAAAATAATCCAACAGAGTTAGCTTTGCTTCCCCTTTATGGCTGGTCTAAATTCACCACCCTCTTTGTTTTCTGTCATGAACAGATTTCTCTTGTCCTGGCATTTCAAATAAAATGAAGCGATACAATATTATTTTGTTTACATGTCCTTTTTTTC
The DNA here is from genome assembly GCA_004027295.1 of Dolichotis patagonum. Classification (NCBI taxonomy): domain Eukaryota; kingdom Metazoa; phylum Chordata; class Mammalia; order Rodentia; family Caviidae; genus Dolichotis; species Dolichotis patagonum. The sequence goes on from PVJX010000133.1 coordinate 136,933, forward strand.
ATTATGTTACAGACATTTCTTCTTTTCAGTTCTTTCCTACATAATTTGAATTTTTATTACTGACTAGCATGTAAGTGGATGAATTTAAAAGAAAAAGAAAACATGACTCTAGTTACTTGTTAAAGAATTTGAGTGCTTTATGTTTTTGACTTTCATGATTAATGCTATCTATACTCACATAAAATTATTGCCTATAAATATGTTTCCATTTCTCCTGGGAGTGGAATTAATATGGTAAGCATGGCTTTAATTTTAAAACAGTCCTATTATGTTATTGCAACCCTATATGTTCTCAGCTGCAAGTTGACTAGAAGTTCAAATCAGTTTCTCTTCTGGAAAACATTTGAAGTCATTATTCCTTTCAATTATAGCCATTACAGTGAAATGTTTAATTTTGTATTTCTTTGTGGTTTTACTTTGTATTTCTAAGTTAATGAGGTACTTTATGCATAAATTGTCATAAATGTCATATTTTATGAAACATATACTCTAATAATTTGTCCTAATTTTTGATTGTGTAAATTCTTATTGGGTTGTGGAACATATATTTATATGTACTCTAGAATAATTCATTATTTCAATTATAGGCATGGCAGATATTTTCTTCAAAGAATGGATTGCATTGTTTTCCACCTCTCATATTTTCTAAAAATATTATATAAGATTTGTAGAAAGTTATTCATTATATGTTTTATATAATCCACAAATGTAGTCATCTGAACCCGGAAATATTTTGAGATAGTGTTTAGTTTATGAATTTAATCTTTATAAGAATACCCAAGTTTCCCATTTCCTAAGTCAGTATTGCTTTTAAATTGTTCTTTACAGGTCTTTATAAGACTTCAAAATTTAGATCCTCAATAGCACCTACTTCAGTGATATTGGTCATTTGGAGGAGTAGATTTGTTTTCTCTCTGTAAAGATTTTGCAGATTGTTGTGGCATGAATCCGTATTACTTAAAGATTGCCTTTAAACTTTCAACAGTTTATGTGTAATGTTTACTTGTTTAATGTGTGTTGAAGGAATTCTAGTAAAAAAAAAATTCCTCCTCCATAGATGTCCACCTACTAATTTCTGAAACTGGGAGCATGTAATCTTATATGGTAAATGGAGTGGATAAAACTTATGGATGCGAGTCAGGGTTGTTAATTAGTTAACCTTAAAATAGATTTTCCTGGATTATCAATAAGAATGACTTAAATATGAGGATTCATTAAAGTAAAAGAGAGAAAGAAAGAAAAAAACTATGATTTGGGAAATGAAACAACTATCCAACTAACTTCTGGCTTTGATGATGCAACAAACAAAGAACTGGAGAATGTAAGAAGCCTTCAGAAAATGTCAAGAAAACAGATTTTGTCTTAGGGGCTCTAAAAAGGCCCATGGGACCCATTTCAAACGTCATAGTTCCAAAACTGTAATATATTACGTGTGTTTCATTTTGAGGTACTAAATACTTGGCATTTTTCTATAGCAACAATTGAAAACAAATACAGAGATTTCACTATAGCTTCAGATGATCTTTGCTACTCAAGTGTTGCAAGCCCAGAATCATTACTAAAGATCAAGGTCATTCAACAGTGCGTATCCAATTTTATTGTGAGTTGAATATTTCCAGTACTTGTGTATCTTCTGGGAATTTTCTTCTCAAATATTACCTCCTGAAGTTTGTACTTAACACTGTGAATTCTTCTTAGCGGGAATTTTTGTTCACTCTCACTCTAGAAGTACGTATTTTTGTAATGAGAAAGAAAAACCCTTCTCTCAGGGAAGCCTTATTCTGTAGAGCTCTTGTTGCTCTTGCATCCTGCTCTGAGGATTCCAAGAACCAAGACTCTAGGAGCTTCGTGTTTTTTTCTCAGGTGTCCGAGACCCAGGACATCCTCCCTTTCACAATGCAGAAAATTCCCCCCCAAAGATGGAGAAGGGTGGAAGAATCTCTGTCTCATATTTTTCCTTTCTGTCAAGGATTGTATTTTTGTAATTCCAAATGCTGGATGTGTGGGAACGTTTTGGCATTTGTTCCCCTACATTTTGGTCATCCCTCTACAAAGAGCAAGTCTGCTGTGAATTTCTCATCTCCAAATGTAAAATACTCATTTATGAAATCAAAATATAAAGAAGCATAAAATAAATATCTGTTTATAACTATTCTGATAAGTCTATTGCATTAATTTTAGAAGTTCATGTTCTTACTATTTAGTCTTTAATATACGTTTGTTCAAACACAGAAGAGCATTTATGGATACATGCCTTTATTCACTTTTTCAAATATTTAAACAAAGAATATATGTATTTGTCTCAGTTTAATGAAGAAGCAATTCAAAATTTAATGTAATTTTATATCACTTCTTAATTAAGTATATAACTGTTCTGCAAAAAAAATATTATCCTTCCTAGAAGTCTTACCATGCTTATATTTTTTTACTACCATTGGTTCTATCTATCACAATGTGTCTTATTGGGATTCGAATATGTGTGATAGTTTAAACAAAATTTTTCTATCAAAAATGAGATATTATAGTACCCATTGATCATTTTCTGTTATTCGGCTCAGAAAGCCCTGTAATTCTTTCACTCTATGCATGGCTTTATACTATTTTGTTATGTTTGATATTATTATATTTGAAACTATGCTCAACTATGGCAGAGTAAGAGACTGTGATAGCTACTGTTGATGTCCGGTTGTCTTAATGTAAAGTACTGTGTTGCCTATGTTGTCCTGTTCTGATCTGCTCTGTACTACCCTCTTTTGTTTTATTCTCTTAAAAAAAAAACTGTTCTGGTAGTTTGTTGTCATCCTTTAAATATAGCTTTGACAGTACCAGTTTTTAACTCCAGGAATAAAAACTTAAGAGATTACCTAAAAGTCACAAGAACAATGCACATCCACTGAACTTGTCTGCTTTTCTATGTCATCAGAGATAATGGAAGAGAGAAAATATTCATCATTTTTAGGAGAATGAAAAGAATTCTCATTTGATGGTTCTTGTTTCAATTTCAGTTGCTTGCATACTAGGGAAATTAAGATGATTACTATTTATTTTCCTACTTCAACATAATTTGTCTGTAAATATCTTTTAGAAATAAATATACTATTGAAACCAATTAATGACACTATTCTATGAGATTTACATAATTGAATTGATCACTAATAAATATGTCAACCTGATGCTGCAAAAGCTGAAATAGCAATCTGTGGCAAATCATTCAGCTATATGGTGTGTTCCCAATAGAATGTAGAAAACATTAGGTTATACCGAGAAGCTAATAATGGTGTAACTCTTACATCATCCAGTTGTTACTATAGGGTTCTACTTTATTGCCTGCCAAATAATGCAAATATAATTTATATGCCATGTAGTTCATAAAGCAAAAATTTTTATCATTGTATATGCCATTGCTCAGAAAATCTATAAAACATTGAATTCAGGACCTCAGAAAATTAGTCATAAATGTAAGTTTTAAGTAACATAACCAATATAAAATAAAAACACATTTTAAAATCTGAAACATCCTAAAGATTTGGGTTGTATAATGTGAACACAAATTTATTTTCTTATAAAGCTATTTCATCTCAAGAGTATGTCTGCTTACAAATTTTAGAAACATAAATAACTTCATTATGACTATTTTATCAAATGTATTTTATAAATAAATGAATGAGTTATTTATTATGACTCATACAAATTCTGTATACTAAGCAGCCTCGTTCAGTTTTGGGGAACATAGTAGAATTTCGTGGGGGGGTTTGTTTTTGTGCCCCCCCCCCACTGGGAATAGAACTGTTAACCTTGCGCTTACCAGGCAGGTGCTGTGTCACTGAGCTAGAATTTCCCATTGTATATGGTCAAAATGTTACTAATTCATGGTTTCTCTGGTCTGCGTAAATATGCCTGAATTTGTTATATTTAATATTTATAATAACCCTACAATCCAGGATAAAATTTATTATATGTAATATTTAATCCCAAAATCTAGGATGATAAGACTACATGGAAGAATTCTGATTTTCTTCCCCTTTCTAATATCCTTTAGAAAACGTGAGTGGTCTTTTATCAAGTGTAGGATATTATTCAAAGCAAGTCATTTAAAGTCAGCCACAAATAAAAAGCAGGCAATACATACATCTCAATATACATTGCAATTACGAATTTCAGTTTCTTTCTCAGTTACCTCAGTTTCTCATGTAAAGTTTGTCTGTGTTTGCTATGTATTTTATATTATCTTAAAGCCAGAAACCTAGGCAATCATATGTGTAGCTCTAAAATAAAACTATTTAAAAAATCAAGTATGTTTAGTGGCAGTGAGGACAGTTCCACTGTCCAAATTAAACTTCCCTGAAGGAAAATGTGTGATGATATTACATGTGAGATAAAAGAACCCTTTAAATAGCATCCATATTTTAAATCTGTTGTCTTCATAATCCATCTATATAAACATAATCCATCATGTTTTCATTAAAGAAGCAGGAAAAAAAGCAAATTATTTAGTTGATGTGGGAGAAAAAGTTAAAGTCCATGAGAACTAATTATATTAAATATAATTGGGTTTAGCACATTCTCAACAATGGATTTAGTCATTATTTACTTAAATTTAAATTTAAAAGTGTGATTATCTGAAGTGAAATAACAAACACACAAAAATTACTTTCAAAATTACACTGCCTTGTAAGCGTGTTAAAATGGAAAAAGTACTTTTTCTCAAATTTAAAATTTATATGCAATTTATGGAAATAGTGTATCCAGTTAAATGGAACACAGTAAGTGTTTTCCCACCCAACCAAATATTTGAAATTATTTATTCTTATTATCTCCTAAGTAAAGCTAGGAATGCTTTAGTTTCGGTGGCTTTTAAAATTATATTTTTCTGATAGAAATTATAAAATTTTCTTTATATTTAAACTCACATTAAGTTAAATGTAAGTTAGGTTTTTTGTTTATGTGCAATTAATTACTTATATTAAAAAATGTAGGCCACTTTGACTGTAGTAATTATACTAAAGTAGAATTGTAGATTCTATAAGGGCTTTCTTGTTGCTAGTTTTATGAATTTTAGCAATCCTCAGAAGTATGGATGGTGATTTGCATCCCAAAAGATACTTTCAAATGATATCATGGATTTTAACTTGAAACATAAAATGTAAGAAAGTTAAACTCATAGTAAATTTTGTTATAATCCACACTAAAACTGAGCTATCTTTTAAAATGTGAACATTTTTCACTTATAATGCTTTCTAATAAGGTTGTTCAAGGGCTCAGAAAAATTGAATCACTGCTTAAAACTCTAGGTTTTAGGAACTTTGTAGAACACTGTGTCCATCTCTAACTATCTTTCTCCCAGCTAACTTCTCCTGTTAATCAACTGTTACTTTAATAGAAATAGTCAATGTATAACTTACCGTGTATGCTACTTATTTGTTGGGATCCCAGAGATGCAAATTTTGGTAATTTGAGGTTAGAATTCTTACAGTGCAATGAAGAAGGTAAACATGTGACCTCATCAATTAGATTCATGCTGTAAATAATTGGAAAGAGATACTTCTAATGAGATATCCAGAAAAGGAATTGCTATGGCAGATACTGAAAAGGTGATACAGGGGGAATAATATAACTCCCAGCCTGCTAGATACCACGTACACTGAGCTCATGCTCCCCAGTACCAAAGAATGAATGCTAAGGAACAACGGACATCAAGAGTAGGAAAAATTTCTTGAGAGAGATAGTGCTTGAAAGACAGGAAGGGACCTGGTAGTGGATTGCCAAGGATCCCACTTTACAAAGGAAGTTTTACATAGCAAAATCAAGAGGTAGATACAACATGACTCAAAATAAGCATCAACCAATAAGATTATAAGTATAGCTGCGTAGGTAATATTGATCCAATAGAAGCAGATCAAGTAGCAAACATATATGAAAAGAACAAGGATCTTTTCAGCAAGAGATGGTCAGGAGATCCTGTCACGTGACTGGCAGATGTTTATATAGACCTTACTGGACAGTTGATACCAATTATAGGATAATCTGTAATTTATTGATTATCCCTTGGGGAGGCATGCAGGCCTGGTCGTTCTGTCTTCACCTTGAAGCCTGGCCTTTGATAGATATTCTCCATCCTCAGTTGTAATGTGTTCTCATCTTCTGCACTGACTCCCTGGAAAGCCTAGTCTTGCCTGTCTATAGTATTTCTGCCTAACTTAGCTCTCTATCATAGCTGGAGTACATGATTTGAAGATTTCTTGGAAAAGATGACAACCAGGAGAAAATTATTTGACACACAAATGAGAAGCACTGGAGAAACAGAAGCTCCAGAAACAGGAACCCATCTTGTCCTCTCAGGGTCACCTCCCCCCAGTGACAGTGGCAGGGACACCAAGGAAATGAAACTGCTTTGTAGACTTCCTTAGGTGCTTCTCCTGTGGTCCTGAAATGCCTTAACATTCTTTTTAGGAAGGTTCCACTTTCCACAGGTTTCTTCCTGATTTTGAGCCCCTGACCTCTCTTTTCTTAAGGTATTTACTTAAGAAAACTTTAGAATTTATATCTTTCCTTCACCAAAGGCTAGGAGAAGATGTAAATCTTCTCTCAGCCTTTCGTCAATTTTATAGCCTTACCAATGCCTTTCTCAATGAGCTGGGAGCTATCTTTTTGAAATGTAATCTTTGGAAAAGATCAGTCCTTATTCCTCAGTCTCCAGGATGATAGGAATCTAACTTTGAAGCCTCCAATTAGCAATGTCAACTGGCCTAGTCACAGTGACTAACCTCCTGATAATTCTGGAGTACTTTCCCACTGTTTGGCCCCTGCTCTTAGCATTCCCTTACCTTTTATTTCAGCATAGCTGAGTTCTCTTTTCCTCCTCTACTGCAGTAGTCATAAATAAAGTCTTCTTTACTTCTTTATCTCCATCCTGTGCAAGTTTTGTTTGAAAGTGCCAATCTATAACTAATTACCTCACGAAGCAAACTTGGAATAAACACCTGAACTCATTCATACTTAGGGGAAAGTATCATTTTTTTAAAAATAAATTTTATCATATATTTTTTATCCAAAAGACTTAATGAACATCTTCTTTGTTGAGAACCAAAATTGAAACATAAAGCATTCCCTAGAATGCTTTAAACTTTTTTTTAAACTAGTCTATCTGTATCTATCAATATCTTTTCTAATAATATAAAAAACTATCATTTTACTGGGGCTACTGAAAATGCTCTTAGTGTCTTTTTCTTGCTCTGATGAACCACAATTTTTCATACAGTGATAAAACTTTTATAATGTAGCAATGACAGTATCAATACATGGTAGTCTCTACCAAAACAACAGTATTTCCGTGTATATCAAGCATTTTGACCTGTATAACCAACATATACTAACATGTTAGGTACAATCCAATTATTATAATGCAAATAAATTTATCATTTCAAAAAAAGTATAAAGCTCTTACCTTAAAAATTTAATTCCAGAAGATACTATTAAAGAAAGCAACATAATAATCACACTTTCATTGACTGATTTTTATTTTGCCAACTCAAATTGTATAAACTAGTTATTATCAAATGTATTTCCTGTATTATTTAGACCAACACTACTTCCAAAATGGATGCAGGATTCCACAACAGAAAATAACACACAGTAAACCCCTTAACTTCAAGATGGATAGAAAAACTCCTTTTCCTTTGTGTTTGTGTATAAAGTAAGTAATAAGCATTCAGAAACCATCGCCAAGGACAAAGTTCTTAGAAATGACTAGCATTCACTTGGGTTCTTAATTACATGAAATTATTTCTTGTAAGTGATGGAATTATCTGGTCTGGTCTCTGGTGCCAAAGCTGTCCCTCTCAGGTTCATTCTGAAATAAACCTGTGCTGTACAATAATCCTGCTTCTTTTTCTTTTACTCTATTTACAAGTGTTGTCAATACATAATCATTTAAGTGTAACACCATCAACTAATATCCTGATGTCACCTACACTAAATCTTGTGCTTGGTCTTTTAATAATTATACTAAGTGAGCAAAGTAAAAAAGGAACTTTTTTTTAACCTTTGATTTCCTTTTTCTTGCTCTGCCTCATAAATAGACAACACAAGAAGCTTAAAGAGCTTTTCCCTTTAACATCCATGACTTTGAGCTGGAGATTTAGCTCAGACGCATAAGCAACTGTCTGACAAGTGCGAGGTCATGAGTTTGACTCCTGGCACACACCTACACCCACACACACAAACACACAAAAAAATCCACCACTTTTCTGAATTTTAGAGCTAATTTAAATGATTAGAAAGCTGCTATAATAACTCATTGTTACCCTTGGGTAATCTTGATATGAGAAGACATTATCCTACTTGAAGTGGATTCAGGAAAACTAAGGGAGAAGCTAATACTGAGCAAGCCTCCATCAGAGAACCCAGGTACCATCTTCTCCTCCCTGCATTTTCATTTCTGTCCTTGACTCTTCATGTACATTGAAGCAAATGAACACCATCTTTCCTAATTTAAAGCTCCTTGATTGTAGGAAAGTCATGTATCCAAAACTGGATATATATACATTAGACATTTAGCATCTATTATTATGTAAAATTAACTTATGGGTGGGGAAAGAATGATTGACTAGAATAGGTATGATTTCGTTTTGCATAATATACAAAGATGGAATTGTAATTTAATTTTAAGTCAATAATTCAAGATAAGTAAGACTATTAGGATTACTTGGTAATTTAGAGGGTACCCAAGTTTTAATAACACAATATTGTACTTTTTTATACTAAATTTAATTGGTTCATAGCAATTGCAAATTTTAAACAATTGTTAATCAATCATGTTCAATAGAGTATATTTAAGTCATTTGCATGTGTTGAAATTAACACATATATTGGTATTAACAAGTTAATGTAAAATTTTCTGGCTGATAATCAATGTTATGCAACAAAACATAATACATTTCATGAAAAAAATCTTAATACAAATCTGATGTAGCCAAAGCAATTTATTTCTCTTCTAAAGAATTTGTAGTATTGCATATAGCTTTAAATAGACAAAACATATAGTCTATAACTCTATGTTGAATAGGTATGTGAAGACTATATAAGTAAATTCTCTTTAAAAAGCAATTTATTTCAAAGTATTCAAACTTAGCTTTAAATTTTGTACAAAAACAATCAGAATAAAGTTGAATTCATCATAAACATATATATTGGGATTTAGTATTCTGTGTCACTAATGTATAAGTATTGAGAATAAATTCAAATATATTCATTGGTAAATAGGTTTTTATGCTAAAGAATGATGATTTTAAGCATGTAGTCAGCATACTTATTGGAAAGTTCTCATTACACGATAAAAATTGCAATCATAATATATGCTTGCCTTGTTATTTAGTTCCTAAGACAATTTTTTTTAATTAGCAGGGTTTTTTTACAGTCAAATAATCTTCATTTATAACAAGCCAGCAACAAAATAATCATGTATATGATTGCTATTCACAAATAATATCTTAACTGTCCTGGATCATCCTTTTTAACATTTAACTTACAAAAGTTACCTTTTCTCCCAGGGAGTTAGCTCAGCAGCGTAAGTACCTGCCTGGCCAGTGCGAGGTTGTGAATTTGATCCCCAGTACCAAAAAAAAAAAAAAAAAAAGTTACTGTTTCTATCAATTTTGCTTGTTATTGTCTTTGGATCAGTATATTTTCCTTTTTTTTTCTTTCTCTTGTTTTTTTGTTTCCCTCTCTGTATCTTTTTGTCTCTATCTTACCTCTTTTTCTCACCAATCAATGCAATATCAATGATTATTTGTTACAAAATTAGGATGTTGAAGTTATTGTATGAAGTGAAGCTATTTTTTGAAAAAAATCTCTACTGCTAGAGTATAAAATTATGGCAGGAACTACATAAATGCTATCCTGATCATTTTAGTTATACTTTTATACTCCTCTTATCATTCTGTCTTAATTCTAAACTCTTCCTGTTTTTCCATTATATTGTTCTGCACCATGATTTTTAAGAAATGATTTTACAATTTTATTTTCTATTTATAAAACATTGGTTATATTATAAAACTATGAGTATAATTTACCAACTTGATGATGCATTATTTTTGTGTGTTGTAGAGAAGTAAGCAAGCATTATAATTCAAAGAAAATTCCTGTGTTTTAGTTTTTATTTCTGGTTATTATAGTCAGGGTTAAATCCTTGGTCTTCTCACTTGCCTACTTCTCCGTCATTTTATTTTCTGAGACATGGTCTGTAATGGTTGATACATTGTGTCAACTTGAGAATTTCAGAAGTTGAATGAAGCCACTCAGCAAGGGTCCAGGGGCCTAACTTTGTAAGTGTCCTGATCCTGTGCAAAAGGAGAAGATGGTATGAGTGCTACTAGGGTGTGGTAGGCTGCTTACAACACAAGGAAGGAAAAGAGACTTGCTCCTCCTCCTTTTTTGCTCTTGCTGCTTTTGCTGTCTTGCACTGCTGCCTTTCTGCCATGCATCTTACCTTGGAGCCAGCTGATTACAGACTAAAACCTCCACATACTGTGAACTAAATGAATCTTTCCTCCTTCAACTGTGGCTGTCATGTAGTTTTTCCCGGCAACAAAAGAATTAACTGCGACACAATCTTAGTAAGTTGGTAAGATCACTGGACTACAATTCCCTTACCTCAGCTTCCCAAATTGCTGGGGTTACAGGTATTTACCACTACACCCACCTATTTTATTTATTGCATATCAAATTGAGAAATATGAAAATTAAAACATATACCTTATGATAACAAAATTGCAGTAATTTGGTAAATGATATTTTATTGCTCCTTAGGAAACGTCTATCATTTATCCTTCAAGTGTGAAGGTATTCAGGAATAATTATGTGTGTTTTAGGTCATGTGCTAGTCTATTGTCTTATTCTTCCAATATTTATAAAATGTATATTTATTCACTTATTCTCTCTTTGATCTAATACTTTTTAGCCAGTCTCTAGTAAGTTACCAGCAATAAAGATTAATAAATAAAGCCCTTCTCTAGAAAATTACCAGTAATAAAGATTATTTCATTTCAGTTACTAAGACTATAAATGACAGCAAATTTAAAAGAGATCAGGTTACAGACCAAGCATTATTTGTTCTATTTTTTTCTTTGCTAGTTAGACAGATCTCCATTGTTGAGGAAAAAAAAACAAAAAGCCCCACCTCCTATAAACAAATTAAAAGGAAGGAAAATTTGTCTCATAGTTTGTTAGGCTATTTTTCATAATCTGCTGGTTCCAGGACACAAACCTTGCAACTGAAGAACTTGTGGAACCAAAACTTCTTACCTCCTGGCAGTCAGAAGATAGAGAAAAAGGAAGAGTGTGGGAGAGATATAACCTTATAGTAGGCTCCTAGTGGCTTACTTTCCTTAACTACCCTGTCTCTTAACGTCTATTCTGCTAAGGAGATGAGCAGCAGCTTGATCTAGGGATGAAGTTATACCTCCATGGTCAACTCACTTACTTAAAGCATAAACCCTGAACATATGGGACCATAAACCATAATAACAATTAACTAGGGATGTACTTAATATCTTGAAAGTTTAGCAGTTTCACAGAAATGTACTCAAAATCCTTTACAAGTAGGGTTTCAAAATTGTTTTGTATCTTACTCTGTCTCTGTCTCTCTCTCTCTCTCTCTCTCTCTCTCTATATATATATATATATATATATATATATATGTATATCCCTGAAATACATAAAACAAATTTGAAACTATATATATATATATATATATATATATATATATATATATATAAATAATTAAAAAATATTTCCCAACATACAATGAATTGAAATAACCAGCCAATCATTTCAGTCTACATATATCCAGTTTAATTTCTCTTCCAAACGAGAATAGTCCAAAAGAGAGATGATGAAATTTGCTTTCAGGCTTTTCTCTAATTCTCTAATTATGCACAATTCTAAATGCCAAAGAACCATTAGCCTTCATGCACTCTTTTTTCCTTACAATCGGTGCATCTTTATGAGCTGCATTGTATGGGTTATGCACTGTGCTAACGATTTGTAATACGATAGTGAGAATGAGAGAAACAGACATCTCAACAGTACATGCTGACACAGAATGGTAAGCCTTAAGTTTTTGATGTGCTGACTGGTGATGATGGGTAGCAGGTTATGGGAAGAAACTGTTGACAGTTCAAAAGTCATTAAAATAAAAGTTATTAACATTTAAGGATATTACAGACTTATACATGTCACATATTTGAAATCAATGACAATATGTGTAACATATGACACAAGAGGAACAGATGAGCAGAAGTCACCAGGTTTGTGTGAAGGCAGTGTGGCATGGAATTTATTGTGTCTGAAGGCAAAAAGACAATCTGTAGGGAACAAAGGGATATGAGACTCTTTCATAAGAATTGAAAGAATATTAGGTGCCAAGATTTTAATAAACATCTGCGGTCACAGTTCTCTGGGTGTCTGGAATCTCAGCAAACAAAGGCCTCAAAACATCCAGTGCAAATTTCTGGTGTCTTCAGATATCCCAGATGTCCCAGGACCTGCACAATTCCTTGTCCTACCTCATCTTCTCTATGACATGTGTACCTGCTTGTGACAGCTGTGGTGCGGATTTGAGTTCCCTGCTGAGATTACTACTGCTGCGGGCAAGCAGGTTGGCTGTGGGGAGAGTGGGGTCCCATTCAAGCCTTACCTTGAGTATGTGACTCATCACAGTGAACAAATACTAAGATTAAAAATTATTTTTATTCATAAAACCTTATTTAAAAACTTTTATCCCATCATTTTTGCAATGTAAAATAAGAATCCAGAAAGAAATTGGATAAAATCTCCCAAAAGAAGTGATGTTAAATTTTTCTGGGAAAATACCCAGCAAACAGCTGGGTTGAATGAGATTTCCAATCCTAGGATTTTGAGGCATTTCCACAGTGATTGCATCACTCTACACTCCCAGCAACAGTGAAGATGGGCTCTTTTTACCCTACAGCCTCACCAACACTTGGTATTGGTTGATTTTTTGATGGCCGCCATTCTTTCCAGAGTGAGATGGAATCTCACTGTTGTTTTAATTTGCATTTCTCAAATGACTAGTGATGGTGAACATTTCTTCATCTATTTATTTGCCATTTGTTTTTCTTCATCTGAGAAGTGTGTGTTCATCTCAGGTGCCCATTTTTGGAGTGAGTCTTTGAATTTGGGGGCCCTGATGATTTTTTAATTATTTGTATGTTCCAGATTTAAGCACTTTGTCTGAGGGACAGCTAGTTTAAATTCTTTCCCAATCTGTGACTTTCCTTTTCACTCTGTTGATGATTTCTTTTGATGCTCAAAATCTTTTTAATAAGATGAGATCCCAGTTGTTGATTCTTTGAAGTACTTCCCATGCAGTTTGCATTTTGTTCATGAACTCCTTGCCTACTCCTCTGTCTTCAAGATTTCTACCTAGCACAATCTGTAATAGCTAAATATTGGAAACTAGTCAAATGTCCATCAACCACAGAATGGATTAAAAAAATGTGATATTTTTATACAATGAAATATTACTGAGCTATAGAAATGGATAATCTCGAGGTTTTTCATAAATATTCATAAATGAAATAAATCAGACTCACATTTTTAATTATCATATTGTCTTCCTGGTATAAAAAATTATAATAAAAAATCTGAAGGAGTAATAAGATCCAAGATGTTCAATGGATGTTGTCATAATGAAAGGGAAAGAAAGTGCTTAAAGGGAGGGAAAAACTAGCATGGGGGAAAGGAAAAACAGAAGAAAAGAAAAGATTATTTGTAGGTAGGTATACATATACAAATATATGTAAGTATATTTATGCAAGTTAGACAACTATACTACTAATCTATACTACTACTATACTACTATACTACTAATCTATTAGTTCAATCAGAAGGAACAGTTTTGCTGTCACTGTTTGATTGTTCGATTGTTTTTTATGTGTAGATCTTATAACGTGAACAACTAACTCTAAGATAACAATATACAATACATGAATTAGTGTTAATTTCCTGCTTTTTTTTAAATTTTGTATCATTTCTATCCTTTTTTGATTTTGCTTTTTAAAATAAAAAAGTGATGTTGGTGGAGATAAAATAGTTCCTCATAATTAAAAAGCATAAAAAGCTACATAGAAAAGGGTATAATGTATTCCATGTGATGCAGGAATTTTTATATGGCTTAAATTTTAAAACATACAAAAAGAAAAGAAAAAAAGAATGGCATTGAAAATGGGAAAATGGAGTGGGAAACTGTCATTTTAAGATTTCCCAACTTCAATGACTAAGCTTTTTTCAAGCCTTTTCTTGCTTCATCTGTGCCAGTATATCACTCACTCAATAAAATCACACGGCCAATCCAGTGGAGGTACAAGAGAATTACATGTAGGTAGTCCGTGGGCACATATTGCAACGACTATTTCTTGTAACAACATACAACAAACCTCAATGATCAAGTACATGATTAACTAGCTTCAAAGTTGGAAAAAGTATGGCTATGATGTGAATATGTCCAAATGATAGGAAAAATTCTGCAAACGGTAAACTAGGAACTGGAGGGGAGCAGAGAGGGGAGCGTGGACAGGCCAGGCAGAGGCAGAAAGGAAAGGCTACAATATGCAAGACAGAGCTTGCAGGTGGAGGCTCTAGACCTTTCTCAGCATCAGTCAGAGATGATACCGTGGTGAGGCGAAATTACGTTTGGCCTTTCAGCTTAGAATGCTCCCGAGGAGAGTCCTAACAGTAGGGGTTGCGTGGATCCCTGCACCTGAGACATTTATGCTGAATGTAGCTGTCCATGAGCTTTGGTGGGAAAAGACTTCCTTTGGCAGATGTCCAAGAAGCTCTAGCAGCGTTTCTAGCCTTAGGCCAGTGACTACAGATGAAGCCTCTAGACCTGCTCTTGCACAAGGAGAAGATCAGGGATCCAAGGAGATTGCACTTGTATATCACTGCATATCACTCGTAGTGCTGGCCAGGAGGTGAGTGCAAAATCCAATGCTCAAGATGTTTACAACCATGAGGATCTGATGTGACCACAGTAGTCCCAGTTTGGCATCCAAGGGATTCCTTTCACTAATTCTACTTCAGCCTTGGGAGGCACAGTGCAGTGAAAGACTCCTTTTGCTGATGATAGCACAGGGGATTAAGCAAAATAGTTTGCTTTTGAATTTATCACTAGGTTGGAGATCCCTAATATGGGTGCATTTGAATGGCTCCTTACCCAGAAATTCCCACAAGTGAAGCTGTGAAACAGTTCTTCTAACATGGGGAGACACAAGCTTTCAGCCTACTGGACTTCTCATCATCACACCTGTACTGGGAAGCAAGTCCCAGGCCGTAAGTTGTTCTCAGCAATAAGAAACCCATTTTAGCTCAGATTTTTGTCATGGGGTGGGATCAAGAAAAGATAGCTTTGTGATATTGACAGACTTGGCATAGAATCATGGAAATGGTCCCTATGTGATTATTTTCCTCAGTGCCTGGAAGAACACTTCAGTGCTTGTTGCCAAAATAATGAGCAAGGACAAGGGATTTGGGTTTCTGGGGACAGACTACCATTTTCAGGTGCACCCCTAGGTAGTGCTAAAAACCTACGAACTTTGGATTTGGAATAGAGTTAGACTTGGATCATTCCCTAGTGCTGAAACAGTGACATCACCTTACCAGCAGTTTTGTGACAAACTTGGACGAGAGGCACTATCCCTGACATAGTGCAAGTGAGTACGAGGTGCAAAAAAATGAATAGCCTGTTTAGATCTTCTGGTATGAAAGTCACCCAAAAATACAGATTATAAAGAATGGAGTAAATATGTAATTCTTAATTAACCTATGACATCATACACCAATGAACATCAAGAAAATTCACAAACTTATAAATCTGTCAGAATAAACTTCTAGGCACAAATTGTATAGTAACTAATATGGGTACATTCTTGAATGGAGAGTGTAAAATAGCTGTTTTAAGAAATTCAGTGAGCTTTAAGAAACCACAGAGAATGATTTAAGGCTATAATACACAAACTTTACAGAGAGATGGAGGTAATTTAAAACATCATATTGAAATCTTTGAGTTGAAAAATATACTGCTACCAACACTGAAAATGAAATAAAAGTCAGGAGTTGATGAATAGACCAAACAGAAGAATGAAAAAGTGAGCTCAGTGGCATGCTATTGGAAAAAATAGACAGTTGGAAAAGAAAAATAAGCAAGAATGAAGATGAATAAAGAAATTGATCAGGAACTATTGAACAGTATTAACAGAAAAAAATTATGTTATTTGGGTTCAAGAAGTACTTTTCAATGATAAAATATTAGAAGTCTGATTAAAGAAATAACAAAACATTCCCAAACCTAGAAAAGTAGATACAACTATCCAGGCACAAGGAAGTCAAAGGTAGCTAGTCAGATTGTACTCAACAAGTTTAATCATGATATAATCATGTCTTTAATCAACACATCACACAGTTCTGAGAGGATAAAGATCAAATGATAATACTGCATGAATAGAGAAGCAAATAGCACATAATGGTGTTCCAATATACCTGATAATAAGCTCCACAGAAGAAACCTAATGGGCCAAAAGATAGTGATGTAAGATTTTTCATAGGAATAAAAGAAACAAAAAACAACCAAGACTATTATATCCAGCAAAGCTGCTCTGGCAAGACGCAGAATTCCCAAACTAACAAAAACTCTGGGAAAATCTCTTGACCAGATCTGTAATATAGGATATGCAAAAGTGAGTTCATGTTAATTTTCTGTTTATTAGTATAACAAAACACCCGAAACAGAGCAACTTAAAAACAAGATGTATTTTGACTCATGGTTAGGGTTCAGTCTGTGGTCCCTTGGCTTCATTGTTGCAGGTTGTGGCAGGCAGTGAGGAGGGGAGTGCTCTTTGGTGCGAGGCTGCTCACCTGTGGCAGCAGGAAAGAGAGTGAGATAGTGGGATGGGGCTGAGGTCCAACATACCCTTCGAGGACACCCCAGTGACCTCCATCCTTCAACACGCCCCTTCTCCTCAGGTTTGTACCACCTTCTGAATGTGCCACAGCATGGAGCATTAAGTTCCCAACATGTAAATTCTGGGGGGATATTTAAATTCTAATCCCCAGCTTAGTCTTTCAAAGAGAAATCAATGCTATTCATTCAGCAAGAAAAATAATGAAATGTAAAAACCTCACTGAAAACAGAAACCATACCAATGAAATCAGAATGCTCCAATATTAAAAGTCATAGTATATGAATTGTTCAAATTTTAGCACTCATATTATAAAAAGAAATAATTAAAATAACTAAATTATTACATCAAGAGCAGGTAGTATTTAAAGACATAAAATAGAATATCAAAAACCAAAATATGGGGTAGAATATCCAAAATAAAACAAGGGGAAGCAAAGAAGTGCTTGCCATGCAAATGTATGTTGTAGGTAACCACACATGTAAAGGAATGAATAAAGCCATACTCCAAGATTAACTTCCTTAGCCACAGCAAAGATGATGAGAGGAGAAAGAAGCAAACAAGAAAATCTAGAAGATCTTACCTATCTGTATTTATCTTGAATGAAAATTGATTAAGATATCCAGTAAAAAGATGCAGCATAAATCAAGGGAAAAAAGAAAAGACCCAACTTACTGTTTCTTTGCAGAATTTACTTTACCTCTAAGGACTTAAGTACAATGAAAGTAGTGGCATACAATAAGACATTCTTTGCAAGTAGAATCTAACCAGATGCAAATGAAAGTCTAACCAGATTTATTTTACAATAAAATATTTAAGTCAAAAGCAGTAAAAACAAAAAGTAATATTGCGCTAAGGGATCAATTCAGCTAGAAGAAGCAAATATTTTAAATATAAATTGGTTTTATTTACTTGATATTAGAACACTTAAACTTATAAAACAGTTGTTAATATACCTGAAAGGAGAGAGAGGGAGAAGGAAAGTCGGTAATACAAGAGCAATAGGAGACTTTAACACCTAACATTCAGCATTGAGCAGATCATGCCAGGCTCCTCCTAGCAAAATCAGTGAAGAAAAAGTAAAGATAAATTGTACTCTAAACCAAACTGACTTAGCATATATGGTCACAGCCTTCCTTCCAGTAACTGTATAAAGCATATTTTTCTCAGCACATGTCATGTTCTCCAGGCTTTATTATATTATGAGTCACAAGCATATCTAAGAAAATGCATAAAAATTGAAACAGTGAAAATATTTTATGAATACAATGACACTAGAAATAAATAGCAGTAATGATAACCAAAAAATTAAGAACTATAAAAATACATGAAAATTGAAAATCTTACTGTGGAACAATCAATGCATTGAGGAAAAATTAAAAAAAAAATTATAATTTTTTGGTATAAATAATCTATGAGGATATAAGAAATAGAGCAAAATATTGTTAAGACATGATTATTGCAATAGATAAAGAGTTATAAACATTCTAGCACTGAAACAAAACATACTGGACAAACAAGCATAATCCATATCCAAAATTAGTACAATGAAAAGAATAATAAAGACAAAAACAGAATAGAATAGAGACATTTTAAAACATTTGTAAAACAAAGTTTTCTTAATTCAGAAGACGTGCAAACCCTTATTTAGACTAAATGAACGTAAGAGATAAAATAGTACTCAAAAAAACCAGAGATGAAATGGAAGTCATATTATTTGATGTCACCGAAATTCAAAACATTATTCCAGATTATTATGACCAACTTCATGTCATCAAATTTGATAGCATGGAAAAATGAAGAAATTCTGAAACATATATCTTACAATACTGTATTGTGAAGAAAGAGGAAAAATGCAAACAAAATATAGCAGGTGATGCTTTGGACTCAGTTGTAAAAGTTCTTGGTTGGGGGAAAAAAAATAAACAAGACTGGTTGTTCTACTTCTGAATTCTACCAAACACTTACCATAGACACATGCCAGTTCTCCTTGTTATAGTCAAAAGTAGAGGAAATATCACACATGCATTTAAAGGATCTTCATTAGCCTTATGCCAAAAATAGATATGGCACAATGAAGAACAAAGTTCAGGCCAAAATCCCTGATGACAATAGATGCTAAACTTCACAGTGAAATACTAGAAAATTGAATTTAACAGTACATTAAAATATTATTGCCAATAATCAAGTAAGATATATTCTAGGGTAACAACAATGTTTCAATTTATGCAAATCAATTGACAAAATGCCCACATTAACAGAATAGAGAAACAATAGCATAACATCATCTCCAGAGGTGTACAAAAGTACTTGGTAAACTGTAAAATGCCTTCATAAGAATGCTGAAAAAATTCATCACAGAATAAATAGATCTCAAAGTGATAAATGTCATATATACTTAGCCAACAGTTCTCAATGTACTGAATGCGGGAATGTTAAAATTTGTCTCACAAATGTCTAGAGCAGGACAAGAGTGCTAACTGTCACTGCATTATGTAGCTATGAAATTTCAAATCAGAAAAATCGGTTCTCCAGTATCAAAACCAAATAAATAAATAAATAAATAAATAGAAATATACAAAGGACATTTAATATGCTTTCATTGTTTTGCAGATGATGTGAGATTGTACAAACTGAACTTAAAAGACTTCTTCAAAACATTATAAAGACAAATTAACTAGTTCATCAAGCTAATCTACATGAAATCATCAGTAGCTTTGCCACATGCCATTAACCAACTCTTTGAAATATTAACCCACAAAGCAACCCAATGTAATAGCTTAAACAAATACAAATGCCTATTAATTTCAACAAAACCAACTGAAAGAGTTTTACAAGAAAACTACAATCATTGATTAAAAAAATTGAATTTGGTATAAAAATTGAAATGCATCAAGTATTGGAAAGATCAGTGTTGTTAAAATTGTGCATACTCAAAGTAATCTACAGGGCTGGCAATATAGCTCAGCAGCACAGTGCTCGCCGGGCAGTGTGAGGCCCTGAGTTTGATTCACTGTACCAAGGAGGGAGACAGAGAAAGAGAGAGAGAGAGAGAGAGAGAGAGAGAGAGAGAGAGAGAAAGTTTCTTTAAAAACCAACGACTCTTCATAATGATTTCCACACACTTAGGTGCTGACTAGAAGGCGCTCATCCCAGGGTTATTGCGTCATCAGAGGCCTGCAGCCCATCAGTTCTCCCCTCCTCTTACATGGCCAGCTTCTCCATGGCATGCAAACATCCCTCTGCCTCCAGTCCTCATCCTGAGATTGTGCTTCCTTGATTTCCTCTGTCCATCCCATTTTTAACGCTATAGGAAGGACACTGTAGCAGCCAGGAATGTCTACAAACCTGCTTGATCTACTGAATCAGAGACAGTCTGCTCCAGTTCTGCTGCCCCCCAGAATCCTGCTAACATATTACTGGGTCCTATGTCTAGTGGCAACTTGCTCCCACCCCCGCTATGATTTTCTCATCTATAATTACTCAGCCTCATGCCTGCCTCAACCAATGTGCTTTTTAATTATGGTACACAAAGGCACCTCCGCACTTGTAATGATATTAGGAACAAAGCAAAAATAATGTCCAGTATAGGGCTGATAAGTGACATTGAACCCCAGAGAAACCTCCTTAGTGGAATCCCGTACATCTGGTTCAGAATTTTAGAAAAAGATCTTTTATTGACTGTTTTTTAAATTTCTTTTTAGAAGGGCGAAGAAAATATTTTTAAAAATGTGTACAATTCACAAAATTATGGTTAACTCCACCTCTGTCCCTAAAACATCATCCTGTAAGAGGCAATTTTACAAAATTGGCACTAGTTTTAAAAAGAAAGGTAGATTTCCCCTGTATTTCTTTTTTTTAAAAAATTACTATATTTTTGCAACATATAATCAATGCATTCACATTGGGGAACTGTCACATATTACATGTCTATCTTCTGTGTTAATCTTCTACCTTAAATTTAAGGAAAAGAGTAAAAAGACAGTTTCATATTTGGTTTTGTAACAAGGAGAAAATTGGACAGGAATACAATCTAGAAATCTGCAAGTCTTCTCTCTTTTCCCCATTCTGATCCTTTATTTGTTTAATTCTACAGTGTTGTAGTAACCAGAATACTATGAAAATATCATAGTATTTACTTAAAAACAAAGAGTGCCACTTGTTACCTCCTAGCAAGAATTCTAACCAACTAGTCTATCTTTGTTATAAAATAAAAACTAAGAAAAACGTATTATAATGTTCATCGTGGCAAAACACGTGAAAGACATACTTGTTTTATATATCATACTATTTTGTCCTTCTGCCTTGTAATATATTTGCATAATAATTGGATAGAGTACTTCCAGCTGTTCCATATAAATATTTTTTTATCTTATGTTAGTTTCTTTTCTTTTCATACTTAGAAACATCTTGTTCTGTTTGAGCTTTTATCCAAGCGAAAACAAACCAAAAGTCAGTAACGACAATAAGAACAGAAAACAATCATACAGATAAAAATTACAGGGATACAACTAACATGGAACACTAAAGAAGCATGAAAATTCCTAGAATCAAGGTTTACATAAAACTGGCAGGTAAGAATCTTAAAATTTGGTGACATAAACTTTATAACTGATCGTCCATATTATATGCATGATTATATGATGGTTACATGTTTATGTGTTTGGTTACATATTATTCCTCAAAATTTTCATTAAAAATGACTTATAATTAAGTGGATAACCCTATGATTAGTCAAATGATATTTTTACATGACATAATAATTGAGTTAATTAAGTTGGTGGAATTACAAATGTAAAAATGTCTTTAACGTTACCAACATACATTTTGCCTATGTTATTATTCAAACAATAATATTTATTTTGGCTAAAAATTCATGTCACAGCGTCTATTGCTTTGGATATCTTGCATGCAAGGACTCTTAGAGTATTTTGTTGCTTAAATATATATAGTTAAGGTTTTTATATAAAATGTCCCCAAATGATCCCTGGAGTCAGAGATAGGACTTTTAGAATGTAATTAGGTGATAGGGGTGCTATGCTAATTAATGGATTAATCCACTGGTAGATCAATACACAACCAAATGTGCTGTCAGGAAGTGAGGCATTATCAGAAGAGGTCCACTGGACCATGAACTGGGATTTTATCTCTCTCCCAAGATCCTTCTTCACCTCTCTGCGTCCTGACTGCCCTGTGTGAGCAGCCTCCCTACAATTTGTCCCCAAAGCCAATACTGTGTGTCATGGAGTCAACTAACCATTGCAACATATTCATGAGCAAAATTAAACCTGTCCTCCTCTGAGTTGAGTGTGGCAGTTATTTAGTTTCACTGACAAGGAAAAAACTAAAGGAAATTTTGGTATCCAGAGTGAGATTGTCCTCAAGACTACACTTCCCCTTGTTCATAGTTTAGAAGACTTTGCAACTGGTTCATAATGGAGTTTGGAGAGGTTTGGAGATGCCTTCTAGAGAAGCTCCAGAAAGCTGTGAACCAAGCTTGATAGAGTGTTTGGCTGGAGCTCAGAAGGTTGAAATCCTGAAATAAAGACACACAGTAACGTCCAGGCTCAGGAGACTTCAGTTAGGAACAAGCACTGCATTAGCAAAGGAGCATGAGGCCATGTCATTTGTGTTCTGGCAGTAAAGTTGCCTGTTTGCCCATGTCCTTGTGTAGAAGACTAAGACTAAGTTAAGGGCAGCAGAGTAATAATTTAAGGCAGTCCCTCTTAAGGTGGCCTGGCTTTCTGCAGTACTAGCAGTTGAGTCTCCTCACTGAGCTCTTCTTGAGCCCTGAGAATCAGATTTAGAGTCTCTTTCTTTTAAGGCTGCTGCAAAGGCAGCTACTTTTTGGTCTCTGTTTTCTCTCTTTGGCTTTCTCCTGGTCCCAATTATAAAATACTAAGGAGGCAATTTTTACTAAAGTATCAAGTGAACTATCTGGAGCAAAGGCTATCTTTTGAAACTTTTTCTAGTATCTGTGGTTGGCTGGGTGGTCTTTCTTCCAGGCATCATACCTCAGTCACCAAAAAATATTTTGCTTAAGTTGTAACTGGAATAACTTTCTCTTCACCCATTTCTTTTAGTTATGCCACAAAGCCCAGCTCCCTTCCTGGAGAGGGTTTATTCTAAATACTCTAAGGCAGCTAGATATAGACATAGACATAGACATAGACATAGACATAGACATAGACATAGACATAGACATAGATATAGATATAATCTCCAACTGATCAAAATGATACTTACACTGGTTTTTAAAAATACAGTACATATTGTTGTCCATGTACAAAAACTTCAAAGAGAGTTTTTCATTGGTCAAAATAATGTATTAATTTAGTTCTTCATGTGTCATCAAAAATTTAGAGATACTCATAACTAAAGCTAGAGGAACTTATGATAATGTCAGATTCCATCAATAAAGGTTCCTAAGAACCAGTGAGTTACAATTGCTATCCCTTAAGGCCAGTTTCTAAAGCTTACCTGTCAACTCTAATGCTCACGCTTTGATGACATGTGCCTTTTTATACAAACTTTGATTATACATGCTTTGATTAAAATTTGTTCTTGCCTAAAGGATGCCAAACCCCAAGTAATCATATAGATAAAACCAACAACAAATATGTTAGTTTCCATGTTGATTCATTTTTACTGGGTTCTTTCAGATTTTATCCTGTGAAAAAGTTATATGACACATAGCTGGCCTTATCTAACTGTACTCAACAGGTTTTAAATGACACCACAGTTGGTCTCTCCTAAATGAAGAGGTAAAATCAATGAGACATGGCATCCTCCAAAACCAGATGGCAGTAGATTTTCTAACAGCAGATGGGGGTGGGAATAATTGTGCAATTACAAAAACTGAATGTTGTATGTACAGTTCTGATCCTACCACTAGTATCTCAGTAGCCATTCAAGATATTAAGTGACAAATCAATGACATGTCAGACTCTAAAATTCCTTGAACTGTATCCTTATCTTCCTTATGGGAGGCCATTACTAGCTCCTCTTAGTGCAAATCTTTGTTAACTACACTCATAATTATCCTGTTGATTCTTTGTTTTGGCATGGTTAATTTTTCTTTGGCTTTCTTATTTATTCTTTGTCTTTCTTAATTATTCTTGTGAGAATAATTAAGAATGCAAGAATTCTTAATTATTTCTTTGGCTTTGTCTCCTCCAGCCCGAGATAAAAATGCCTGCTGTCTGTTGAGGGCCTGTAGATAGACCCTCTGTAGAGTATTGCTGACATCTGATCAACATCTAGGACTTCCTTCAGCCTGAAGAAGCCAGATCGATCATTGAACACTTCTTTCATGACAGGGGGAATGTTATAGGCAGTTGAGTGAAATAGAAATACTATAGGCTGTCAGACAGGGTTAGGCTCTGAAAAGAGCCAGTGCTGAAGATTAGCTATCTTGCAACCATGGAGGACACAGAAGTCTCTGCTGTGGGCCAGATCTCAAGGAAAAGACGAAACAAATGCAACTGCACTCTAAGTGTAAACAATGGGGACTGATATTCTAAATAGGTATCCATCATCTTGAGGGAGCCAGAAGGAGCCCTTAACTCAACTTCTTTAATAGCAAAGACTCTATTCTGTATTCATTCTCACTTATTATGTGACTTGCCTTCCCCATTTGATCCCAATTTAATCAATTTTACCTGAGCAATTACACTCATATCTTGCTGGTTAACCACAGTTCTGTCCCATGTCATGCCTGCCTGCCTTGCAAGTTCCTACTTTTCCCACTGCAAACCCATTTCACCTCATGGTTTTGCTCTATAAAAGTCCCTAGAAAAAGATAGTCTTTGGCAACCCACTTGGGGCCCATTCTGTCCCTCTCTCAAACAGAAGCTTTCTTTTTCTCAATAAATTTTTTCTGCTCTTAAACTCCACTATTCCAAAAATTCATTCTTTGATTTTAGAGAACATAAACTTATACCAGACATCTAGCAGTTGGGAGTTTCTTTTCTTTCTTCTATGTGTGTGTGTGTGTGTGTGTGTGTGTGTGTGTGGTACTGCAAATCAAACCCACTCAGCTACATTCCTTGCCCTTAGATTTTAATTTAAGACAGGTTCTCACTAAGTCACTAAATTGACTTGGCTGAGTTCTAATTTGTAGTCCTCCTGCCTCAGCCTCCTGGAATGCTAGGATTATAGGCATATGATGCAACACTTGACCAAAACTCTGAAATTTTCTAAGGGTGAGGATATGTACACCATTGATTTCTATGTATATACTCACAGAAATAAATGCATATGATCAAAAAAAGTTGAAGTTACAAAGAAAACAAAGAGAATTACTGTCATTTAGCAATCACACTACCGGGTGTATGTCTAAAGGAAATAAAATCAGGATGTTGAAGAACATTTGCCCTCCAAGGGCAAGGATTGGCATGGCTATTTACAGGGGCCAAGAAATAAAAGCAACTTATGTGTCTATCAACTGATGAAGGTGTAGTGAGTACGTCGTACCTATTTTTGATGCAGTAAAATCCAGTGGAAAGAAAAAAACAAACAGAAAAAGAACTAAATCCTGTTACTTGTGACATTGATGAGCTATAGATCATTATATTGAGTAAAATAAACCAGACAGAAAGACAAGCACCACATGTTAAAACTGAGAGTCAATCTTACTGAAATTAAGAGTAGAATGGTGGTTACCAGAGATTGGAGGATGAGGGAGAGGGTTAGGCAGAAGCACAAAGTTATAATTAGACAAGAGTGTGACATTCAGGTGTTCTGTTGCACGATTATCATGATATGTGGTGTATTTCAAAAACCTAGTAGAAAAGATTTTGAAGATTTTAACTTTAAATATGATAAACATTTGAAAAGATAGATATTTGTCTGCATTTAATCATTACAAAAAGTTTAGATGTTTTGAAACATCACATCCTATAAATGTGTACAATTTTTATATTTTTATAAATCTGTTGAAGAAATACACAGAAAAATTTTAAAATGTATATGACATAGTTAGCTCTAGAACCATGATTTTGATATAATGTTGTAATTTGAGACAAGTTAAGTTTCCAGGAAAGAATAGCTTTTGACCTATTAACATTTTATTCTCACTGAACATTTTTAATTTGGGACTACATTCTTGGTTTTCCTTTTAGTGATGATGTATCAATGTATTCCATACATTAGTACATTTAATATCTACTATTTGAATGTAACTTTGGTGGCTATGTTTAATCATGAGAAATATATTTGATTAAAATACCTTAATCATTTTCATTATTAAGTCAAAAACTTTTACTCAATTTAATTATCTAATGGAGAAAATGATATGATAGAAGAAGCTTTTAACATTTTACATTGTTCTGGAAGGTGATTTCTTAGATATATTCAAAACAGATAAGTTTATAAAAATAATGTGATAATTTAAAGTATTAAGCAACATAAACCTGCATTACTAATGTTTTTTAATACACAATAGTCTTTAAATGTATTTATCTCATATATTTTAAAATATGATAATGTATTTTCTCCTATATATTTTTTCCAAAGCATATAATTTCTTGAATGTTTTCATTGTAGGAATCATGTACATAGTAGAACAGTTAACCCAGACAAGAATTTTATGTTTATTTAAATACAAAATTGCTAGTATCTACAGGAGCTGTGCTGAATCAACTGCATTGTGTGGAATACCACAGCGTGTTCATAGTAGAAGGTTGTAGCATTTTTCTGCATGATAATAGAAGCCTTTATATTTTTAAAGAAAATTCTCAGAGCATTAAACAAAGTAGAGACTCTTACTATTCAAGAAGGAAGGTGGAATAAATGCGATGACTCTTACTTCAATAAAAGGCAAGTTTTATTCCAAGCAGTTGATACATTTTTATTAGACACTCTATATTTTTATGGTAATTGCCAGTACAGTTTATGCATGAAAATCTGCATTATGGAGCAATATAAATTTTATTATTTTCTGTAGAAAAATGAAGTAAGGTAAGGGCATCCCTTATCAGAGACTGATAAAAGTTTTGATTTAGTTTATTACAATATACTATAGATATACTTAAAAATACAAAGTTTATGAAATTCCAAATTTAGACTATTTGCTTTATTAGTCAAAGGTATGTGGATTCTTCATTCTTTGTTTCTTCAAAATTCCATCATAATTTTAAGTCACTTTAAAGTTTTTATTTCTTGCTATTTCTAAAATTATGGTTGAAATTTTTATGCATGTATCTTCTGCTATATCCAGGCAACTTTCTTTAAAAATATTTTCAATGTAAGGCAATTATATTCCCTTGAAACAATGTATTCTTATTACCTGTAATATGTCACACATTATTCATGGCAGGAAGGAATAAATGGCATTGGATAAAAGCCTTGTTTTGTTCATTGTTTGATTAGGTCATCTTTCAAAATTACATATTAATCATTAAATAGGCACTCTTCCTTAGTTACTACATTTTCAATTTGTAAAACAATGTATGCTACTTTTAAGAGACATTTAAGCACTTTGGCGATGGATTTTTTTTCTTTCAAATCTGTTACTGTTGTTGCCATTCAAGAGTGGTAAGGGCAGACAGTGATGTCACGGGTGATGAGGGTTTATGCTGCAGAAGGTTAATGCTATGGTTTATATTTCATAATAGAGATTATATACTTTAATGTAAATTCAATGACTAGGCTAGGAAGCTGTAATGATACTAAATAACATAATTCAACTTGTGCTTTCAAGTCACTTTAAAAGAAGGAATAAAGCATTTGGAGCATGTGGTAAAAGTCTAGATGGAGGAAGTAAGGACGCATTCCCTGAAGTCAGTATATTAGGAGAGAGAAGAGCTGAGCCCTAAAACTTAGAAAACGTAGCTGCTTGTGGACAGCAAAAGTGTTTGTACATTACTAGATCTATAAGAACATGAGGAGTTGTTTTAAAAGCAACACTAAAGAAAATTTAAATTACTGAATTGGTGACATTCTGTGAAAACAATAAATTAAAAATAAAACCCTTCCTTGCAATACTTAGAAAAATGTTATCAATCTATAACCTTATTGCTCTGACAAGTTATTTGATTTAAGCACACAACAATATTTCCAGAAGAATGCATGATTTAAGATTCAAGATAAAAAAACTACAAGAATCACAGATGATGACATTTCAATGGGAACAACACTGAATCCAGATAGGAGATATATGATGCAATAAAAATTTGGGGAAAACAAATTATTTATGATTGGCATACTATAAAAGTTTTTACTATAAGTTTGGTGGTGGATATAATCAAATATCAAGAAAATTAGGAAGAAGTGAATTTTGTCTTTCTTCTAATTGTTCACATAGTCACATTGTGCTTCCATTTCACACCAGGTTTCCAAGTTAATTGGGTATAAAATACCCTAAGACTGTGATGGCAAATCTGTGGCATGCATGGCCCAGCAGCCACGCAGAGCCCTCTCTGAAACATGGAGCCATGTTCACCGCAGCTAAGCACTGGATATCAGGTATGTATTTACTTATTTATTTTTATCTTAACCTCAGTATTCGGGTTTAATTGTACTGTTGGCACTTTGCACTACACAAGTGGGTTTGGGGTTGCAGGTTGGGCAGTTGGTATCTACAACGTTTGCTACCACTGCTCTAAGATAAAACCACAATGGATAAGTTTCAGGGGGAACATAGCAGTATTAAAGATTTGCTGAACATTCTAGGAAAATATTCACCCTTTATAATAACATCCTCTTGAGGACGTTATATTTTTGGGAAAATTTCTTTTTTAAAAAAAAGTACAGTGCAAATAGCAATGTGGAACAGAAAAGAAAAACACTGTTTGCAGGCAGATACTGATTTATTTTATTTCAGTTTGTATTTTATTTTATTATACTTACCTAACTTTTTGGTACTAAGAATCAAACACATAACCTCGTGATTGTCACGCAGGGGCCATGCCAATGAGGTATATCTCTGGCCCTTGAGATTTGTATTTTAAACATAGAGTTACATTCAAGATGTTCAATAGGTGGGTTTTGGGTATTTTTTTTTTTGCTTTGTATTTTTTTTTCTTTTGATAATGCATCAAGTGCAACACGTAAAGAAACATTTGCTGTAGTTATTGATCTCATGTAACAACAAATTTACTTAAGAATTTTAAAAAAATCCCTTTTAATTTAAGTTTAAAATGCTAACATTAAAGTTTTAGACATAAGTAAATTGAATGTTTATGGCACTCACTAATTAATAGTTAGAATATAATTTTCATCCATATTTGTCAAGATTAATATTTAATATTTAAAATTATCACTATGTACATTGAACATTTGCAAACATCTGATACAGCATGTAAGTCATTAAAGACCCCAAACAACTAAGTGAACTTCCCAAAGTTAAAAACCTAGTACAGTTGCTGATGGACTGAACTTAAGATTTTTTATTTTGGTGCTCACTTCAGCACTAAAATACACTAAATTTTCTCATTTGTGAGCTGGTGATCTTAGTCTATCATGTTATAAAGTATTGATATTTGTGTAAAATATGGATACAAAATTTTATTCATTTATACTGAGAATTCATTTTTTAAATTTTATTTTATTTTATTTTATTTTATTTTATTTTATTTTATTTTGAAAGGAACAAAACCAAATGAGAAAGAAAACAGAACGAGGTCATTCAAAACAAAAGGATGGACATAGCACATTATTAAAACCACAACAGAAGTTGATCTACAATGGTTATTATGATATCTCTTGTTTTCTTCAATAGAATTGTTTATATCATCAGGTATAGTAAAATTGAACAAGGCAGTACATAACAATATCAATAAAAACAAAACATTGGAAACAAAATAGGATTTCAAAAGCAGGTAATCATCAAATCAGAAAGGATATCCTAGTGAATCTTATTGTATTCAGAGTAGTTGCCTATACTCTCAGACTTGGTACTTTCAAGCATACCAGATTCGAGTAAAATCAGTCATGACAAAACAGCAATCTAACAAACCAGATTCATACAAGATCAGTCATAGTAAGACAGTGTAAGTAATACAGGCTTCACTTTAAGTTAATAGGAAATTAAGGATGATTACCATAGTAGATCCTGCTAGTTTTGGAATAGTTGTCTGTGCCCTCAAATCTAGTATAAGTAGACAGACTTGAACAAAATATAACCAGACTAAAGGAGCGATGAGAACAATGTGGGTTTTAAATCATCATAAAATATTAGCAATGCCCTCTGTCTTCCTTTTTTAGACAATTATTCCCCTTTCACTTTCATAGGGTGCATTGTACATTTTGCGTCCCACTAACTCCTTTAGTTTTTAGATTGGGGAGGCAACCCACTATTTGTCTAAGTGGATCCAAACCTCTTCACCCCTGAGCTTGATCTTAAGTTGTATTCCTTTACCTACAAAAGCCTCAAGGTTTTCCCTTCTTACAACTAAGTGGTTCTCAACTGCACAAAAGTGTCATGTCTTTCCAATCTATCTGCAGCTACTGGACTAGCTACCACTATTTCTCTCTGGTTCCCTGTCACATAGGGTATTATTTTCTCATCTTTGACTTTCAGTCCATAAATACTCTTTCAGTTTGATTATATTTTATATACAGATCATCTCAATGGGCCCTATCTCCTGATCCACTCTGCCTGTGCTTCTTTTTGTTAGTGTATCCAGGCCATCTGTGTTAGAGATTATAGCCAACCTTCTCTGCCTCATGGCTGCTATGCTATTTTTCTGCCATTGGTTGTCTACTTTTCCCCTTCATTCCATTGTCTGCCCCATTCACTGAAGCCTCTCTGCCACTGTTCCCGAAACCCTGGTGTTTTTTTTGTTTGTTTGTTTCTCTCTCTCTAGAATGTCCTCTCTAGAATGTCCTCTAGAATGTAGGGTTAGTTTGGTGGTCATGAACTCCTCCATTTCCTCTTTGTCATGGAAGCATCTTGTTTCTCCATTAATTTTGAGATATAGTTTTGTAGGGTATATCAATCTGGGTTGGAGGTTATTTTCTTTGAGGGCTTGGAATACTTCATTCCAAACTCTTCTTGATTTGATGGTTTGTGTGGAGAAGTCTGTCTTGATTTTGCTGGGTTTTCCTTTATAGGTGTTCTGTTTCTTTTCTCTGGCAGCTTTTAGTATTCTGTTCTTGTGATGAATTTCTGAGATCTTGATTATTATATGTCTTGGTGTAGTTCTGTTTTGTTTGTATGTGGCTGGAGTTCTGTATGCCTCATACATCTGAATATCATTTCCTTTTCCTATGATTGGGAAGTTTTCCCTAATATTTATGTGAATAGCCTTTGTATTTCATTTGTGTTTACTCCTGCTTCTTCACTCACATTTTTTATTCTTAAGTTATAGATACTCTTTCCACCTTTTAGCCTTCCTATTGTTACTTCCTGGCTGGTTCCTTGTTATTTTTTAAGAGATCTTTCCTTTCTTGATCACACATTGCAAACCTGTCTTCAAGTTTTGATAGTCTATCTTTAGTTTCATTCAAGCAGTTTTGCCAGATTTCAATGGAATTTTTTAATTTCCTGGTAATCTCTTTAAATCTGTTTCATGTATTCTAGCTTTTTTATATTTTTTCATAGAAGGTTTCCTTCTTTTTTCTGTGCTCCTCCATTCTTCCATCTGTGTCTTCTTGAGAGGTGCTTAGCATTTGTTTTATTAATCTTCTTATATCCTCCTTTACTCATATTAGTATTTCTGTTTTGAGTTCTTCTATATCAGTAAGATATTTCCTTATGTCAGATGATGCTGTTTCTGATACTGCATGTTTGCTGTGCTTGATCTCTTCTGTGTTTACCTCTCCTGTACACACATCATTCCAACTGGCAGTTGGAGACTTATTTTTGTTTCCTTCTCTTGTCATGTTTCTGGTTTCTTCCAAACAAATGTATAGTGGAGGTGCCAGGCCCTTTCTGTATTGGTTAGGATTACTCTGTAGCATGTTGTCTAAGGATTGCTGCCCTCTCCAGTTTGCTGTTGATCACAGGTACAAACAGGGGAGGTGCAGGCTGGTCCCTCCCTTCCAAGCCAGTCAACTAGCAGGGGTACCTCAGCACATTATTGTGTGCTTCAGGGACAGAACCGGCTCAGGACAGCTTCAGGGGCAACCTTATCTCTCCCTGGCTATTGGGTCTTGCCCCTGGGCAGGACCCAGCCAAAGTAGTTCCCACCAATCTGCTCTTCACCAGGAGCAGCCTACTGAAGCCTTACAGTTCTAGGTTCAGGCCCGTCTTGCTTGATTCTAATATGTCACCAAGCTGGTCACCCACCCCAGTGGGAGGATCACAGTCTGAGCACTCACCACAGGCTAGTGCATATTTCCATGCCAGCTCCATTTTCCATTGTACATGTCCTCCTGCCAAGGTCCTCAGGCTCACCAACCCCCAACTTCTGTGTGACCACGAGTCATTGGACTCCAGCAGTGGCAACACACACACACAGTGGGGCTGGCTCAAGTGAGAGTGCATCTGGCTCCAGGCTTCTGTCCATGTTTTTCTTTTCCTTTTTTTTTCTTTTTCCTTAGTTTCTTCCTGGGTCATGAGAATCCCTCTCTCTTTATCTAGTCTTCTCCATGGTGTTAAATTCCAACATCTGAGTGTGTATTTGGACATACAATAGTTTTTATTCAAAATTGTACTGGAAAATAACTTTATTCTTAAACCAACAAACACATAAAAATACTTTAGTATATTCATCTATATAATAGAATTTACTAGGAAGTTGTAAGAGAAACCAAAATACTGATAATTTTGAGTACATCTCATAGTTAGCAAAGGAAACTTATCAAGAAAGGTCACTGTTGTAAGATTTCACTCCGATGATATTATGGTAAAGGCAGAGATATAGGGGAAAACTACAGTTGACCCAATATGGATTGGCGGGTGGAGACTGATTTTATAAAGTCACCATGGGGAAGATAGCCAAGAATCTGTAGAGGCACGGAGTTTGGCCCAGGTGAGTTCCAGGGACCTGGGGAAAGTTGGAGACCTATGTTTTGGCTTTTGAGTTTCTGGGGAGCTACTGGGACACTGGACTGGGTCCAGCAGATTGCAGGGCCTCAGTCAACCATGATCAGTGGCCTGGTTTCAATCCAGGAGTCAGGAACCTTGCGCGAGGACTCTGGGCTCAATTGGGCTGGTCTGGGGACAACCTTGAAACCAGCACAGCCAGCTGCTGAGTTCATATCCACACCCCTAGGACAGGGTATTGTGCCCTGGGGATCTGCTGGTGCCAGTTCTCCATGCCCAGCTTCTGCATCTCAATTAAGAGAGCCAAGAACCTGCAGAGAGGTGGAGTTTGCCCCAGGAGAGTTCTGGTGACCTGGGGAAAGTTGGAGACCTACATTCTGGCTTTTGAATTTCTAGGGAGCTAGTGGAATGCTGGACTGGGTCCAGCAGATTGCAGGGCCTCAGTCAACCACTCTCAGCAGTCTTCTTTCAATCCTGGAGGAAGAC
Source organism: Dolichotis patagonum (assembly GCA_004027295.1). NCBI lineage: Eukaryota > Metazoa > Chordata > Mammalia > Rodentia > Caviidae > Dolichotis > Dolichotis patagonum. The sequence goes on from PVJX010000133.1 coordinate 170,326, forward strand.
ACCTTGCCCGAGAACTCTGGGCTCAATTTGGCTGGCCTGGGGACAGCTTGAGACCAGAGCTGCCAGTGGTTGAGTTCATATCCACACCCCTAGGACAGGGGATTGTGCCCCGGGGGTTTCTCTGGCCCCAGTTCTCCATACCCTGCTTCAGCCTCTCAATTTAGGGGGCCAAGCACCTGCAGAGGAGTTGAGACTGCACCAGTAGCTGAGGGTACAGTAGGAGATTTGCGACACACCCAGAGGAAGCTTTGGAACACCAATGAAACTAAGGAAATAAAGAAAAATGACAAAAGGAAAGACCAAAAGGCAGGCTCAAATGACCAGCCCATCCCAAGAAAGCATGGGCACCATGTACATAGAAGAAAATAGAAGCGATACACTGGAAATGACTGAAATGATATCAATTGAAATAAAGAAACCACTAGGGGAAGCTAAGGAGAAATCCAAATTAGAAGTAATTTATCAGGTAAGAGAAGAAATTATAAAGGTAGTGAAAGAAAGAATGAACACATCTAGTGAAGACACAGCTAAAAAATTAGAGGGACAAAGCAAACAGATCGAATCCCTGAATGAACACTATAAGAAACAAGCAGAATCCATAAAGCAGATTCAAAGAGATATAAGGGAAATCAAGAATTCTATTGAAAGCTGTAAAAACCAACTCAATGAACGTGAAGATAGAATTTCAGACCTCAGCTGCAAAGATAAGATTGCAGCTAGTGAACAGGAAAGGAAAGATCTTTTAAAAATAACAAAGAATCAGGAAATAACAATTCAACAGCTGCAAAGAAAAATAACATAAGATTAATAGGGATAAATGAAAAAGAAGGGGACAGCCCAAATGATATCAACAGGATGTTTATAGAAGTAATAGCAGAAAACTTCCCAAATATAAGAATGGAAGCTGACATTTGGATTAGTGAAGCATATAGAACTCCAAATAGCCATAACCAAAATAAAACTACACCCAGACACATCATCATCCCAGAAATCCACCATAAGAACAAATTACTAAAAGCTGTTAGAGAGAAAAGACAGATCACCTATACAGGAAAACCTATCAGAATCACAGCAGACTTCTCAACACAAACAGTGAAGTCAAGAAGAGCATGAAGTGAAGTATTTCAGATCCTAAAGGAAAATCACCTCCAACCCAGACTGAGGTACCCTGCAAATCTGTCCTTCAAAATGGATGGAGAAATAAGATACTTCCATGACAAAGAACAGCTAAAAAACTTCATGAACATCAAACCAACACTACACAGAATACTGAAAGACATTCTAGATACACATAGAATAAAATCACCAAGCAAGGCAGAAAATTAAATAGAACGGAAAGCTAAAGATACAACAGCAGAAAGATAACATGTCAACAATAAACCAATATATAACATTTATAACCATTAACATAAATGGCCTCAACTCACCAATCAAAAGAAACAGACTGGCAGAATGGATCAAGGAACAACATCCAACCATATGCTGTCTACAAGAAACCCATTTACCCAAAAGTACACTCATAGACTGAAAGTCAAAGGATGGAAAACAATACTTCATGCAACAGGAAACCAAAAAAAAGTGGGAGTAGCAATCCTGTTTGCAGACAATGTGAACTTCAAATCTAGAATGATCCGAAGAGATAGAGAAGGTCACTACATACTAGTTAGGGGAAAACTTCAAAAGGAAGAGATAACAAACTTAAATATATATGCACCAAATTCCAGAGCACCCAGCTATACAAAGCAAATATTAACAGAAATGAAAAGTCAAATAAGCAATAACACATTTATAAGAGGAGATTTAAATACACCATTGACACAGAGGGACAGATCAACTAGACAGAAAATCAGCAAAGAAATAACAGAACTGAATCACACCTGTGAACAAACGGACTTGATAGACTTATATAGAGTTTTCCATCTAACAACATCAGAATATACATTCTTCTCAGCAGTACATT